>PVIY010064160.1:0-10237 GCA_004026745.1 Myrmecophaga tridactyla | reverse complement strand
CCCCGCATGCAGCCTCTTATCCATGGGTTCAGGGCCCTCTATGTGTCGGGCTGACCCCATTTCCTACTGCTCTATGGGTTATTTTGGCTTTCTCTTCATTGTTCTTCATTAATCTCTCCAGGTATTTAACAATTTTATTAGTGTTTTCGAGGTACCAGCTTTTGATTTTCTTGATTCTCTCTATTGTAGATTTGTTTTCTAATTTATTGGGTTTTCCTCTCATCATCATTTCTTCCTGTTTTCATTGGTCTTAATTTTCTGTTGGCTGCTTAGCTTTTAGTTGGCTACTTAGCGTACTGATTTTATGCACACGCATACATACTTTTTTGGCCAATATTTCTTATTTTCATTGTGGAATATTCTGTGATCCCTGAGTTTTTTAGGAAAATGTCTCTTAATTTTCAACTATATGTGGATTATCTTGTTTCTTTTTTATTTTTCTTTCTAATTTAATTTTACTATGTTAAGAGAATATATTCTGTACAATTGCAGTTCTTTAAATTTTGTTGATACTTGTTTTAAAGCTTAGCATGTGCTGAATTTTTATAAATATTCTTTGGGTGCTTGTAAGGAATGTAAATGCTTCAATTCCTGGGTACTGTGTCCTATTTATGCTTCTTAGAATTTTTTTTAACCTTTTCATTGTATAGTATAATGTATATACAAAGCAAAGAAATAAAAATTCAATAGTTTTCAAAGCACTCTTCAATAAGTGGTTATAGGAAAGATCCCAGAGTTTGTCATGGGCTACCATACGATCCTCTTAGATTTTTCCTTCTAGCTGCTCCAGAATATAGGAGGCTAGAGGGCTTAAATATTTTTTTTATCATCACGATCGACTTTTTTCCTTCTTTTTTGGTGAAAAATAGCATACATACAAAAAAGCAATACATTTCAAAGCACAGCACCACAATTATTTGTAAAACATATTTCAGAGTTTGACATGGGTTACAATTTTACAATTTTAGGTTTTTACTCCTAGCTAAGATACTGGAGACTAAAAGAAATAGCAATATAATGATTCAGCAATCAAATTCATTTGTTAAACACTTCCTTCTCAGTTTAACTCCACCATCACCTTCTCTCTTTAGAGGTGTTTGGGCTATGGCCATTCTAACTTTTTCATGTTAGAAGGGTTTGTCAATAATATGGGATAGGGAGATGGAACTAGCTGATGTTCTGGAGAGGCTGGCCCCTCTGCATTTCAGGACGTATCTGGTGCAGGGACCCACCTGGAGGTTTCTGGAAAGTTACCCTAGTGCATGGAACCTTTGTAGAGTCTTATATAATGCCCTAGGTGTTCTTTAGGATGGGCAGGGATGGTTTTGGTTGGAGTTTGGCAGTTTATGATAGGTAGCAAGGTCTAACTAAAACTTGCGTGAGAGTGACCTCCAGAGTAGCCTCTCGACTCTATTTGAACTCTCTCTGCCACTGATTCTTTATTAGTTACACTCCTTTTCCCCCTTTTGGTCAGGGTGGAGTTGTTGATCCCATGATGCCAGGTCTGGATTTATCCCTGGGAATCATCTCCCACGTCGCCAGGGACACTTTCACCCCTGAAAGTCATGTCCCATTTAGGGGGGGAGGACAATGATTTCACTTGCAGAGTTGAACTTAGAGACTGAGGCCACATCTGAGCAACAACAGAGGTCCTCCAGAGGTAACTCTTAGGCATGCCTATAGGTAGGCTAAGCTTCTCTGCTACCTACATAAGCTTCACAAGAGTAAGCCTCAAGATCAAGGGCTTGGCCTATTGATTTGGGTGTCCCTAAGGTTTGACACAGTATCAGGGGATTCCCTGGTGTTAAAGTTAATAGTTCCATATTTTTTCTTCCATCCCTCAAGGGACTTTGCCAATACTTTTTGATTATCTGCTTAATATATTCTGGGATATAGCCAGGCATTACATTAAGCTATACAGGGTTAAAAGCCCTCATTTTTATTCTGGGCTCCCTGTATTTTCGATTGTTTAAGTGAGCTATCTAGACAGGTTGAATTAGATTATGTGCTACATAAAATTTAGGTTCCAGATGAAATAAACCTTTCTTCCTTTGGTTTCAAAGAGTAGATGAGGTTCTAAAATACAGACAGTGTCTTCCTTACTCCTGTGTTTTGAATTACCTGACCTGATCACCTTTGTTTTTTTATCTTTGAATACCAGGTTATTCATCTATAAAACAGCCTCTAAAAATCCAGAAATAATAATTACCACTTTGGACTAAATGTGACTGCTACAAGAGTTTACAATCTAGGTCCCTGTTTTTTTATAAACATTTTCTAAATGAGACCATACAATAATTGCTCTTTTGTTTCTGGCTTATTTTACCTTACCAAATGTCCCACAAGTTCATTCACAATGTGGCACGCCTTACAACTTTATTCCTTTTTGTAGCAGCACAACCTTCATTCGTAAGTATACACCATTGTTTGCCAATCTACTTCCCAGTCAGTGCATCCTTTAGCCACCTGCATTCATCGGGTATTGTGTAGAGGGCCCAAAATCCACAGTCCATCAACATTCTCAATTTTAGATAATTTCATTGTTCCCAAGAAAAGAAAAACCAATAAACACACCCTCACCAAATAGGAAATCTAAACCTCCCCTTAACTCTTGTTCCTCCACCCATTATTTACCTCTGCTGTTGCTGTGGCACTACTGATATTTTCCTGTTAAACCACGCACAGGATGCAATAGCAGTTTTCCCCCTGTTTCCTGGACTTAATGCTCTTTGTACACGAATCATACCTTGGAAGTAGTTCATGCAAGAACTTATTTACATTTCTAGTGTGAATCAGTGGGACCCAAATGTCTATACAACCCTTTCAATCTTGTTCATCTTCTATATGGTAATATTACTTCTAGACCCTCTAGAGAATCACCTTTGCTACTGTCTGTTCCCTTGCGTGTGAGGTCAACATCATTAGCTAACGGTTCACCCATCTCTAATTACTATATATCTCTAAATTCCCTATATTCTGTATTATAAGCCTCTAATTTTGCCTTTCCCATGGTTGAAAAAAGTGGAGTCATACAATATCTATGCTTTTCTGTGTCTGGCTTATTTCACTCAACATTCTGTCCTCAAGGCTTATCTATCTTGTCATGTGCTTCAGGACGTCATTTCATCTTATTGCTGCATAATATTCCATCATATGTATATACCACATTTTGTTGATCCACTCGTCTGTGATGGACACTTAGATTGTTTCCATCTTTGGGCGATTGTGAATAGTGCTGCTATGAACATCAGTGTGCAAATGTCTGTTTATGTCATTGCTTTCAGCTCTTCTGGGTATATATTGAATAGTGCTATTGCCGGGTCATAGGACAACTCAATATTTAGTTTCCTAAGGAACCACCAAATTGCCTTCCATAGCAGCTGCACCATTGTATATTCCCACCAGCAGTGCACAAGTGTCCCAGTTTCTCCACATCCTCTCCAACATTTGTAGTTTCCTGTTTGTTTGATAGCAGCCATTCTTATAGGTGTGAGGTGGTATCTCGTAACCTCAATCTGCATTTCCCTTACGGCCAATGAAAATGAGCATCTCTTCATGTGCTTTTGAGCCATCTGTATTTGCTCTTCAGAAAAATGCCTATTCATATCTTTAGTCCATTTTATAATTGGGTTGTTTGTTCTTTTTGTTGTGGAGTTGTATGATTTCTTTATGTATGTAGAATATCAAGCCTTTGCCCAATGTATGATTTCCAAATATTTTCTCCCATAAAGTTGGCTGCCTCCTTCACCTTTCTGACAAAATCTTTAGAGGTGGAAAAGCATTTGATTTTGAGGAGTTCCAAATTATCTATTTTTTCTTCTGTTGCTTGTGCTTTGGGTGTAAAGTGTAATAAGCTACCTCCTATTACTAGGTCTTGAAGATGTTTCCCTACATTTTCTTCTAGAAACTTTATCGTCCTAGTTCTTATATTTAGATGTTTGATCCACTTTGAATTAATTTTTGTATGGGTATGAGTTAGGGGTCCTCTTTCATTCTCTTGGCTATTGATATACAGTTCTCCCATGCCCGTTTATTGAAAAGACTATTTTGTCCCAGTTCAGAGGATTTGGGGGCCTTGTCAAAAATCAGTTGACCATAGATTTGGTGGTCTATTTCTGTACTCTCAATTCAAATCCATTGGTCAATACTTCTATCTTTGTGCTAGTACCATGGTGTTTTGACCACTGTGGCTTTATAATAAGTTTTAAAATCAGGAAGTGTTTATCCTCCCACTTCATTCTTCTTTTTTAGCATGTTTTTAGCTATTCGGTGTCTCTTTCCCTTCCAGATGAATTAGGTAACTAGCTTTTCCAAGTTTTCAAGGTAGGTTATTGGAATTTTGATTGGTACTGCATTGAATCTGTAGATCAATTTGGGTAGAATTGACATCTTAACTATATTTTGCCTACCTGTCCATGAGCAGGGATTGCCTTTCCACCTATTTAGAACTTCTTTTATTTCTTTTAGCAATGTTATATAGTTTTCTGTGTACAAATCCTTTACTTCCCTAGTTAAGTTCATTCCTAGGTACTTGATTCTTTCAGATGCTAATTTTTGTTTGTTTGTTTGTTTGCATGGGTAGGCACTGGGAATTGAACCCAGGTCTCCGGCATGGCAGGTGAGAACTCTGCCTTCTAAGCCACCATGGCCTGCCCTTTCAGATGCTGTTTTGAATGGATTTTTTTCCTTAACTGACTTCTCACAAGTCATTGCTTGTGTATAGAAACATTACTGATTTTTGCACATTAATTTTATATCCCACCACCTTGCGGAATTTGTTTATTAGCTCAAGTAACTTTGTCGTAGATTTCTCAGGATTTTCCAAGTATAGTATCATGTCATCTGCAAATAATGAAAGTTTTACTTCTTCCTTTCCAGTTTGGATGTCTTTTAGTTCTTTATCCTGCCTGATTGCTCTAGCTAGAACTTCTAGTACAATGTTGAATAACAGTGGTGACAGTGGGCATCCTTGTCTCATTCCTGATCTTAGGGGGAAGGCTTTCAGTCTCTCTCCATTGAGTATAATGCAATGCTGGCTATCGGTTTTTTCATATGTGCCCTTTATCATATTGAGAAAGTTACCTTTGATTCCTATCTTTTGAAGTGTTTTTATCAGAAAAGAATGTTAAATTTTGTTGAACGCTTTTTCAGCATCAGTCAAGATGATAATGTGATTTTTCCCTTTCAATTTGTTCATGTGCTGTTTTACATTAATTGATTTTCTTATGTTGAACCATCCTTGCATTCCTGGTATAAACCCCACTTGGTCATGGTGCGTAATTCTTTTAATGTGTTGTTGGATTTGATTTGCAAGTATTTTGTTGAGAATTTTTGCATCTATTTTCATTAAGGAGATTGGCCTGTAGGTTTCCTTTCTTGTAGCATTTTTACCCAGTTTTGGTATTAAAGTGGTGTTAGTGTCATAAAACGGGTTAGGTAGTGTTCCTTTTTCCTCATTTTTTTTTTTTTTGAAAAGTTTGGGTGGGATTGGTGTTAGTTTTCTTTATGGAATGTTTGCTAAAATTCCCCTGTGAAGCCATCTGGCCCTGGGCTTTTCTTTGTAGGAAAATTTTTGGTGACTGATTGAATCTATCTATTTATTTGTGATTGTTTTGCTGAGATCTTCTATTTCTTCCTGAGTCACTGTAGCTTGTTTATGTGTTCCAGGAATTTGGCTATTTCATCTAAATTGTCTGGTTTGTTTGCCTATAGTTGTTCATAGGATCAACTTATGATTTCTTTTATTTCTTCAGGGTCTGTGGTAATGAGACCCCCCCTTTTATTTCTGATTTTGTTTATTTGCATCCTCTCTCTTTTTTTCTTTGCAGCCTTGCTAGTGGCCCATCGATTTTATTGACTTTCTCAAAGAATTCTTCTTCTGTTTGCTTTGAGTTTAGTTTGCTGTTCTTTCTCAAGTTCTTCCAGGTGAGCAGTTAAATCCTCAATTTTTGCTCTTTCTTCTTTTTCAGTAATAGGCATTTAGGGCAATATATTTCCCCCTCAGTACAGCCTTTGCCATATTCCATAAGTTCTGATATGTTGTATTTTCATTTTCATTTGTTTCTAGATAGCTACTGATTTCTCTAGTAATTTCTTCTTTCACCCACTGATTGTTTAAGAGTGTGTTATTTAATCTCCACATATTTGTGAATGTTCTCGTTCTTTGGTGGTTATTGAGTTCCAGCTTCATTCCATTGTGATCAGAGAAAGTGCTTTGAATAATTACAGTGCTTTTAAATTTGTAGAGACCTGTTTTGTGCCCCAGCATATGATCTATCCTGGAGAATGTTCCATGAGCACTAGAGAAGAATGTATAAACTTGTGCTTTGGGGTGCAATGACCTATATATGTCTATTAGGTCTAATTCATTTATCAAGTTATTTAATTTCTCTATTTCCTTGTTGATCTTCTGTCTGGTTGTCCTATCTTTAGAGAAGAGTTGTGTATTGAAGTCTCCTACTATTATTGTTGAAACAGCTGTCACTCCCTTCAGTTTTGCCAATGTCTGATTCATGTGCTTTGATGCTCCTTGATTTGAAGCAGAAATACTTATGATTGTTATATCTTCTTGGTGATTTGTCCCTTTTATTAATATATAGTGTCCTTCTTTGTCTTTTATGATGTCTTTGCATTTAAAGTCTACTTTGTCCAATATAAGTATTATGCTCCTTAGCATTTTCAATTCATATTGTTTAAATCTTCTGTATAGTTACTGATTTCTATAGCTTTATTAGAGAAGTTGTGAGTTTACAGGACAATGATGCATAAAGTACAGGATTCCTATACCCTACCCCACTGCCATCAGCTTTCATTGGTATGGAACATTTATTACAATTGATGATACATCTTTATATTTTTGCTATTAAAGTCCTGTTTGTGTAGTATAGTTCCATGGATTTCTTTTTTTAAATTTTACTCTGTTACCACATATGCAATCTAACATTTCCCTCTCAATTGTATTCAGATATGTATTTCAGTGTCGTTAATTGTATTCACAATGTCGTGCTGCCATCACCACCATCCTTCATTGTTCCCAAGAGGAACCCTGCGAATATTATGTCTTAACTTTCCAATCCCTGCCCCCACCCCATCCCCTGGTAACCTGTAATCTAGATTCTGCCTCTGTGAGTTTGCTAATTCTAATAGTTTCATATCAGTGGCATGACATAATATTTGTCCTTTTGCATCTGGCTTATTTCACACAACATGATGTCTTCAGTGTTCATCAGTGTTGTTGCATGTGACAAGTCTTCATTCCTTTTCATAGCTGAATCATATTCCATTGGTGGGTGCGAAATATTATCTCATTGTGGTTTTGATTTCATTTCCCTGATGGCTCATGATGTTGAACAACTTTTCAGGTGCTTATTGGCTATTTGTAGATCTTCTTTGGAGACTTATCTCTTCAAGTCTTTTCCCATATTTTAATTGGGTTGTTTATATTTTTTGTTGTTAAATGGAAAGATTTCTTTATATATACTGGATATTAATTCTTTATAGAATATATAGTTTCCAAATATTCTCTCCCATTTTGTAGGTTGTCTTTTTACTTTCATGATAAAGTTCTTTGAGGAACAAAGTTTTTTTTTTACTTTGGTGAGGTCTCATTTATCTATTTTTTTCTTTTGTTGCTTGTGCTTTGGGTGCTTTGGATGTAAAATCTAAGAAATTACTAAGAAACACAAGGATCTGAAGGGGCAAAGACCTGAAGGCGCTGACCAGTGTTTTCTTCTAGGTATTTGATAGTTCTAACTCTTATATTTAGGTCTTTGATCCATTTTTGTTGATTTTTGTATATGGTGCAAAGTAGCTGTCTTCCTTTTTTTTTCTGCAAGTGGAGATCCATTTTTCCAGCACCATTTGTTGAAGAGATTATTCTTTCCCATTGTGTGGGCTTTGCCACTTTGTCAGTAATCAGTCAGCCATAAACATAAGGGTTGATTTCTGAGCTCTCAGTTCTATTCCATTGGTTTGTGTCTGTTGTTATGCCAGTACCATGCTGTTTTGATTACTGTGGCTTTATAATAAGTTTTAAAATCAGGAAATGTGAGTCCTCCAATTTATTCTTCTTTTCTAAAATGGCTTTAGTTATTCAGGGCACCTTACCCTTCCATATAAATTTTATGATTTTGAACCTACAAAGAAGGTTATTGGGATTTTGTTTGGGATTACATTGAATCTGTAAATTGTTTTGGGTAGTTGTGCTGGTTTGAAAGGATGTATGCACCCTAGAAAAGCCGTGTTTTAATCCTAATCCCATTTTGTAAAGGCAGCTATTTCTTCTAATCACTATTCAGTATTGTATGTTTGAAACTTTAATTAGATCATCCCCCTGGAGATGTGATTCAGTCAAGAGTGGTTGATAAACTGGATTAGGTGGAAACCTGTCTCCACCCATTCCAGGTGGGTCTTGATTATTTTACTGGAATCCTATAAAAGAGGAAACATTTGGACAAAGCAAGATATTCTGAGAGAGCAGAATGACATAGCCACAGGAAGCAGAGAGTCTACCAGACAGTGATCTTTGGAGATGAAGAAGCAAAACATCTCCTGGGGTACTTCATGAAACAGGAAGCCAGGAGAGAAAGCTAGCAGATGATGCCATGTTCGCCATGTGCCCTTCCAGATGAGAGAGAAACCCTGACCGTGTTCACGATGTGCCTCCTCACTTGAGAGAGAAACCCTGAACTTCATCGGCCTTCTTGAATCAAGGTATCTTTCCTTGGATGCCTTAGATTGGACATTTCTATTGACTTGCTTTAATTGGGACATTTCCATGGTCTAAAAACTGTTAACTTGCAACTGATTAAATTCCCATTTTTAAATGCTGCTCCATTCCTAGTATATTGCATTCTGGCTGCTAGCAAACTAGAAGAGTAGTATTCATATCTTAATGATGTTTAGTCACACAGTCCATGAATAGTGAATATTTTCCTATTTATTTAGGTCTTCTTTAGTTTCTAGTAGCAGCATTTTGCAGTTTTCTGTGTACAAGTCCTTAACATCCTTGGTTAGATTTATTCCTAGATATTTGACTCTTTTAGTATGATTGTGAATGTATTGTTTTCCTTCATTTGTTCTTTAAATTATTCATTGCATGTGTAGGATGTTGATCTTGTACTCTGCCACTGAGGAATTCATTCATTAGCTCTAGGAGCTTTGTTGTAGATTTTTCAGGATTTTCTGTATATAGGATCATATTATCTGCAAATAAGGAGAGTTTTACCTCTTCCTTTCCAATGTGGATGATCTGTCTGTCTGTCTATCTATCTATCTATCTATCTATCTATCTATCTATCTATCTATCATCTTCCTTCCTTCCTTCCTTCCTCCCTCCCTCCCTCCCTTCCTTCCTTCCTTTTTGCCTAATTGCTCTGGGAAGAATTTTTAATACAATTTCGAATAACAGTGGTGACAGTGGACTTCCTTGTCTTGTTTCCAATCTTACGGAAAGCTTTGACTCTTTCACCATTAAGTAGGATGTTAGCTATAGGCCTTTCATATATGCCCTTTATCATGCTCAGGAAATTTTCTTCTATTCCTGGTATTCTGAGTACTTTATTTTATATGCTGTACAGTGGGAGTCATATTTCATTCTTTTTCCATGTGCGTATCCCATTATTGCAGCACCATTTGTTGATTTGATTTATTTATTTTAGGAAGTGCATTGAACCCAGGTCTCCCTCATGGCAGGCGAGAATTCTACCACTGAACTACCTTTGCACCCCCTCTAAGTACTTTTTTTCAAGAAAAGGTTCTATATTTTGTCAAATGCATTTTCTGCATCAATGGAGATGATCATGTGTTTGCTTTTCCTTCATTCTGTTGATGTGGTGAATTACATTAATTGATTTTCTTGTGTTGAACCAACCTTGCATTCCAGGGATAAATCTCACTTGATCATGGTCTATAATTCTTTTAATATGTTGTTGGATTCAGTTTGCTAGTATTTTTTTGAGGATTTTTGCATCTATATTCATAAAAGATATTGGTTATTAGTTTTCTTTTCTTTAACTTTATCTGGCTTTGGTATGAGGATGACGTTGGCCTCATAGAATGAGTTAGGGTGTGTTCCCTTCTCTTCATTTTTTTGGAAGAGTTTGAGCAAAATTGGAATTAAGTCTTCTTGGAATATTTCCCCTGTGAAGCCATCTGGCCTTGGCTTTTTTTTTTTTTTTTTTTTTTTTTTTTTTTTTTTTTTTTTTTTTTTTTTTTTTTTTTTTTTTTTTTTTTTTTT
>PVIY010064159.1:0-10251 GCA_004026745.1 Myrmecophaga tridactyla | reverse complement strand
CTGGGAAACCAGTGAGGAGGCTCTTGAAGTAGCCAAGCTGTACTGATGATGTTGGTGGTATGGATCAGAGATTAGCAGTGGTGATGTAGAAATCTGGACAGATTTGGGACCTTTTTGGAGTTAAAGCAGATTTGATATGGACAGTGAAATTGGGTTGATGATGATGCAATTTGTTGAGATGAGGAAGGCAGAGAAGTGGCCAGAAATTCTGGGGCAATAAAGAATTCTGCTCTTCTAGGTTAAGTTGGGAAAGGTATTTACAAGCCTATTGCAATGCTTCACTGAAAAAATATAAAGAACAGTTTCTAGAACAGAGAACTTCCATGGTTTGGCAATGTGGTCAGTGAAACCTAACTTGACTTCAGTATGAATAGCTTTGTTTGGTCTGACATGTAACTTTGGCAGGGCTGGATGGAGCTTATTCCCAAGACCCAAACAAAGTGACGGTTCCTAACCTTGTTTAGTCCCAGTCCTCTTTGGAATCTCAAGAATTCTGTTCTATAGGAAAATGCACATGTATGGAAATTTTGCAACAGCTCTTGGAGCTTTTAGAACTCCCTGAAGCCCATCCATGGAGTCCTAGTCTACAGATACTGGGTCAATATGCTGAATGAAGAGGTTCTCCCACAGAATCATCTAGGAGAAGGGGACCAACAGGATCCAAATAGTCCAAAGGCACAAAATGCATGTGTGGTGGATATGCATTGGACATCTATGACTGCTCAGCATTTGAAACTTCTTGCAAGGTTGATAAAATTAATCTTGGTGTAGAAACAGACAACAGATACTCTCCTCTCCCTCCTCCCATGCAGCTTGTGTATGGGCCAGTGACCTAGGCATGGTCCATTAGAAATACTGCGCACTCCCCCCAAGAGAACCTCTTCTGTTGCTCAGATGTGGCCTCTCTCTCCAGCCAACACAACAAGCAAACTCACCACCCTCCCCCGTCTACATGGGACATGACTCCCAGGGGTGTGCACCTTCCTGGCAATGTGGGACAGAAATCCTATAATGAGCTGAGACTCAGCATCAAGGGATTGAGAAAACCTTCTGGACCAAAAGGGGGAAGAGTGAAATGAGACAACGTGTCAATGGCTGAGAGATTCCAAACAGAGTCAAGAGGTTATCCTGGAGGTTATTCTTATACATTAAGTAGATATCACCTTGTTAGTCAAGATGTAATGGAGAGGCTGGAGGGAACTGCCTGAAAATGTAGAGCTGTGTTCCAGTAGCCATGTTTCTTGTAGATGATTGTATAATGATATAGCTTTCACAATGTGACTGTGTGATTGTGAAAACCTTGTGTTTGATGCTCCTTTTATCTACCGTGTCAACAGGTGAGTAGAACATACGGAATAAAAATAATTAATAGGGGGAACGAATGTTAAAATAAATTTAGTTTGAAATGCTAGTGATCAATGAAAGGTAAGGGGTATGGTTTGTATAAATTTTTTTTCTGTTTTCATTTTATTTCTTTTTCTGAATAGATTCAAATGTTCCAAGAAATGATCATGATGATATATATGCAACTATGTGATGGTGTTGTGAATTACTGATTAAATATGTAGAATGGAATGATCATATGTTAAGAATGTTTGTGTTCCTTGTCTTTGTTTTTTAATTTAAAAATTAATTTAAAAAATTAAAAAAAAGAAATAAATACTGTGCACTCTGCAATGGGAGTAAATTACATTAAGAAGAAAGAATGGGGCACATCCTTCCCAGAGAGGGGAGGCTGTAATGGCAGCATGTATATACAGTTTTCAGGAGCAGCAAACTATGAAGTCTGGGTTCTGTGGCAATGGCAGCAGTGTCCTTACTGGGCTAGATTCAGTCAAGTTCTCTGGCTTCTGCCCAGCCTCCCTTATTTCTGCTATTATTCTGAGCCATTTCCTCTGCTTTCCCAAAAAATCTGGGAGCTACTCACCACCCTTTCTGCAAATTCCTTTTCTTTTTTTTTATCAGTTGGAGCCTGGGATTGTTGCTTGCTGTTAAAAATCCCAACTGATATGAGATGTAACTTCAGAATGTGGAAAAGGGTGAGAAGAAAGAGTGTTCTGAGTTCAGTCAGACCTGAGTTTGAAGCCTGCCTCTTTTATGTAACATTTGGCAAGCTTGTTTGCCTCTTTTTATTTTTAAACTTTCAGACCTCCAGAAAACTTGAGGAAAGAGTGTTTTCAACCACCCACATACCCATTAAACAGATTCAACAAGTATTAACACCTTAGGGAAAGTTTCTTATTTGTTAATCTAAGTTCCATTTTCCTCCTTTGTAAAATTGGAAAATTAATACAACCTCCCTCATAGGTTTTGGGGAAGATTAAATGAGGTATCTCAGTGGCACTGTGGGATCAACAATGCCATCCTGACCAAAAGGGGGGAAAGAAGTGTAACAAATAAGATATCAGTGGCTGAGAGAGTTCAAATAGAGTCTAGAAGCTATGTCGGAGGTCATTGTTTTTTTTTAACTTTTTTTTATCGCATAGTATAACATACATACAAAGCAAAGAAATAAAAAAGCAATAGTTTTCAAAGCACTCTTCAACAAGTAGTTATAGGACAGATCCCAGAGTTTGTCATGAGCTATCATATGATCCTCTCAGATTTATCCTTCTGGCTGCTCCAGAATATAGGAGGCTAGAAGGCTTAAATTTTTTTTATCATTACAATTGACCTTTTTTCCTTCTTTTTTTTTGTGAAAAATAACATATATACAAAAAAGCAATACATTTCAATGCACAGCACCATAATTAGTTGTAGAACATATTTCAAAGTTTAACATGGGTTACAATTCCACACTTTTAGGTTTTTACTTTTAGCTGCTCTAAGATACTGGAGACTAAAAGAGATATCAATTTAATGACTCAGCAATCATATTCATTTGTTAAATCCTACCTTCTCTGTACAAGTCTGCCATTACCTTTGATCTTTCCATCCCTCTTTTTAGGGGTGTTTGGGCTATGATGATTCTAAATTTTTCATTTTGGAAGGGTCTGTAACTAATATGGGATAGGGAGATGGGACCACCTGATGTTCTAGAGAGGCTGGGCCCTCTAGGTTTCAGAACTTATCTGGACCAGGGACCCATCTGGAGGTTATAGGTTTCTGGAAAGTTACACTAGTGCATGGAACACTTGTGGGATTTTATATATTGCCCTAAGTCTTCTTTAGGATTGGCCGGAATGGTCCTGGTTGGGGTTTTGCAGGTTATGATAGTTAGCAAGGTCTAACTGAAGCTTGTGTAAGAGCAACCTCCAGAGTAGCCTCTCAACTCTATTTGAACTCTCTTTACCACTGATATTTTATTAGCTACACTTCTTTTCCCCCTTTTAGTCAGGATGGAATTGTTGATTCCACGGTGCCAGGGCTGGATTCATCCCTGGGAGTCATCTCCCACGTCGCCAGGGAGACTTTCACCCCTGGATGTCATGTCTGGCATAAGGGGGAGGGCAATGATTTCACTTGCAGAGTTGGTCTTTGAGAGAGTGAGGTCACATCTAAGCAACAAAAGCAGTCCTCCAGAAGTAACTCTTAGGCATATCTATAGGTAGTCTAAGCTTCTCTGCTACCTACATAAACTTCACAAGAGTAAGCCTCAAGGCAAGGGCATGGCTTATTGATTTGGGTATCCCTAAAGTTTGCCACAGTATCAGGGGATTCCCTGATGATAAGGTCTAATAGTTCCATATTCTTTCTGCTGCAGGTCACTCTGAAGCAAGCTTTAGTTAGACATTGCTACCTACCATAACTTTCTAAACCTGAACCAAAACCATTCCTGCCAATCCTAAAGAACACCTAGGGCATTATATAAGATTCTACAAAGGTTCCATGCACTAGGGTAACTTTCCAGAAACCTACAACCTCCAGTTGGGACCCTGAACCAGGTAAGTCCTGAAAGGCAGAAGGTCCAGTCTTTCCAGAACATCAACTAGTTCCATCTCCCTATCCCATATTATTGACAGCCCCTTCCAACATGAAAAAGCTAGAATGAGCATAGCCCAAATACCCCTAAAGAGTGGGAGAAATCTCAAAGTAATGGTGGAGGTATACAGAGAAGGTAGGGTTTAACAAATGAGTATGATTGGAAAAAAGCCGATTGTGCTGATTAAAAAAACATAGTTATTCCTTCTAGCTTCCTATCTTCTAGAGCAGCTAGAAAGAAAACTGTGAGATGATGGTATGGTAGCCCATGACAAATTCTGGGAGCTGTCCTATAGCTACTTGTTGACGAGTGCTTTGAAAACTATTGCTTTTTTATTTCTTTGCTTTGTATATATGTTATATTATACAATAAAAGAGTAAAAACAAAAGGCCTAGCTCAGTGGTTCTCAAACTGGAAAACTTTTTCAAACCCAGATTACTGGGCCCAGGCCCAGAGCTTCTAATTCAGTAAGTCTAGGATGAGGAGCAATAATTTGCAATTTTAATATGTTCCCAGGTGAAAATCCCTGGCCTAGCTGAAAGGGGCCTTACTGTACAAATGAGTAAACTGGGGTCCAGAGAGAAGTGAGTCCGTTGCCTGCTGTTATATAACTAGTTAGTGACAAAGCTGGAACCCAGGCACCCAATACACCCTGTCCTTTATTTCTAAAATTATCAACTTGTTATCATAAACATAGGTTTTTAAGATTTTTCAAGACCTTTCTGATTTCAAATAATCAGTTATATTATCCCCTTTAGTACAACTGTCTCATGATTTTTATTTCAGAATAAATAAAAATTTATACCCATGGGGGTAAAAAAGATACCTGGAAATTTATTGCTTTTCTGTATATGTGTTATTTTTCACAAAAAAAAGTTGATATACTCCCTGCTAGCATGGGAAGGGGTTCCTGGGGTGAGCCAGGATCCAGCATCAGGGGATTGGGGAGGCCTTCTTGGCCAGAGTGGGTGGGGAAGAGAGAAATGAGACAATGTAAAGTTTCAGTGACTAAGAGATTTCTGGCAGAGTGAAGAGGTCATCTTGGAGATTGTTCTTACACATTGTACCGATGTCCTTTTTTGGTTTGTGGTGAAAGGAGGTACTTGGGCTGTTGAGCTGTGTTCCAGTGGCCTTTATTCTTGAGAGGATTGTATAAAGATGTGCAGTGTGGCTGTGGGATTGTGAAGGCCTTGTGTCTGTTGCTCCTTTTGTCCAGGGTATGGACAGAATGAATGAACGATGGGGGGACAAAGGGTAAAATTAAATTGGGTGGATGGAAATGCTGGTGGTCAATGGAAGGGAGAGGTAAGGGGTGTGGTATGTATGAGTTTTTTCCCCTTCTGTTTCTTTTTCTGGAGTGATACAAACATTCTAGATGATGATCATTGATGAATGTGCTGCTGTGTGGTGGTATTGTGAGCTGTTGTCCATGCATCATGTATAGAATGTATGTGTGTGAAGAAAAAAATATATTTACATGAATTAAGAATATATATATACTATTTTCTTAACATGGTATTTCCCAGAAACTTCAGGTATTTATGTGACACCTGAAACTCAGAGTTAGAACTCTGAAGCTATGAAAGTCAGCAGTACCCCATACAGGAAGTGTTTAAAAAGTTGAAAAAGTGATTAGACATTGGATAGAGATATGAACGAAGCTGATCTGGATAGGACTAAGGTATATCAGAAGACTGGGTAAAGGATGATATCATCCATATTTTAAACTTCAATTTCTGTGTGAGTCTAAAGGGAAAGATTTTTATTTGGTACAATATTTATATTTTGGTTAGTGCATTTCCTAATTTAACTTGTATGGTCAGTGTAACTGAATACCATAAGTACAGTATTCTAGTTTGCTAGCTGCCGGAATGCAATATACCAGAAATGGAATGGCTTTTAATAAAAAGGGGAATTTAATTAGACGCTAGTTTACAGTTCTGAGGTTGAGAAAATATCCCAATTAAAACAAGTCTATAGAAATGTCCAATCAAAGGCATCCAGGGAAAGATACCTTGGTTCAAGAAAGCTGATGAAGTTCAGGGTTTCTCTCTCATGTGAGAAGGCACATGGTGAACATATTCAGAGTTTCTCTCTCATCTAGAAAGACACATGGTGAACACAGTCAGGGTTCCTCTCTCATCTGGAAGGGCAATGATGAACACAGCAGCATCTGCTAGCTTCTTCTCCTGGTTTCCTGTTTCACGAAGCAACCTGAGAGGTGTTTTCCTTCTTCATCTCCAAAGGTCGCTGGCTCATGGGATCTCTGCTTTATGGTGCTGCAGCATTCTCTGCTCTCTCTGAATCTCTTTCCTTCTCCAAAATGTTTCCTCTTTTATAGGACTCCAGAAACTTCTCAAGACCCACCCAAAGGGGTGGAGACATGTCGTCATCTAATCCAGCTTAACAAACACTCTTGATTAACATCTCCAGGGAGATGATCTGATTTCAGTTTCAAACATTCAGTATTGAATAGGGATCATTTTGCCTTTACAAAATGGGATTAGTATTAAAACATGGCTTTTCTAGGGGACATACATCCTTTCAAACCAGCCCATAGGGTTACTCGATATTTAGTTTCCTAAGAAACTGCCAAACTGCCTTCCAAAGCAGCTGCACCATTATACATTCCCAATAGCAGTGCATAAGTGTCTCAGTTTCTCCATATCCTCTCCAACATTTATAGTTTCCTGTTTGTTTTTTAGCAGCCATTCTTATAGGTGTGAGGTGATATCTCATTGTAGTCTTGATCTGCATTTCCCTTATAGCTAAAGAGAATGAGCATCACTTCATGTGCTTTTGAGCCATTAGTATTTGCTCTTCAGAAAAAATGTCTATTCATATATTTAGTCCACTTTAACATTGTCGCTTCTTTTGCTATTGAGATGTGTGATTTCTTTATGTGTACAGGATATCAAACCTTTATCCACTGGGTAATTTCCAAATATTTTCTACCATTGAGTTGGCTGCCTCTTCACCTTTTGACAAAGTCTTTGAGGTGCAGAACCATTTGATTTTGAAGGTTTCCCATTGATCTACTTTTTTCTTTCATTGCTTGTGCTCTGGGTGTAAAGTTTAGGAAGCTATCTCTTATTAGTAGATCTTGAAGATGTTTCCCTACATTTTCTTCTAGGAACTTTATGGTACTGGTTCTCATATTTAGGTGTTTGATCCACTTCGAGTTAATTAGCTGCAAGGGTCCTCTTACATTCTTGTGGTAAGGGTCCTCTTACACTCTTTTGGCTATTGATATCCAGTTCTCCCATGCCCATTTATTGAAAAGACTATTTTGTCCCAGTTCAGTGGATTTGGAGGCCTTGTCGAATATCAGTTGACAATAGATTTGGTGGTCTATTTCTGTGCTCTTGATTCGATTCCATTGGTCAATACCTCTATCTTTGTGCCAGTACCATGCTGTTTAATTTTTTTAAACTTTTTAATTGTATAATATAACATATATAGAAAGCAAAGAAATAAAAAGCAATAGATTTCAAAGCACTCTTCAAAAAGTGGTTACAGGATGGATCCCAGAGTTTGTCATGGGTTACCATATGATCCTCTCATATTTTTCCTTCTAACTGCTCCAGGATATAGGAAGCTAGCAGGCTTAAATACTTTTTTATCATCACAATCAACTTGGTTTTTTTCCTTCTTTTTTTGTGAACAATAACATATACTTAAAAAGCTATAAATTTCCAAGCACACCAACACAATTAGTTGTATAGAACATATTTCAGACTTCAACGTGGGTTATAATTTCACAATTTTAGGTTTTTATTTCTAGCTGCTCTAAAATATTGGAGACTAAAAGAGGTATCAATTTAATGATTCAGCATTCACATTCATTTGTTAAGTCCTATCTTCTTGTATAATTCCACCATCACGTTAATCTTTCCATACCTCTCACTGAGGTTGTTTGGGCTATGGCAATTCTAAATTTTTGATATTGGAAGGATCTGTCACTAATATGGGGTAGGGAGATGGAGATATTTGATGTTCTGGAGAGGCTGGGCTAGGTTTCAGGATTTATCTGGACCAGATAAATCTGAAGGTTGTAGGTTTCTGGAAAGTTACTCTAGTGCCTGGAACCCTTGTGGAATCTTACAAATTGCCCTAGGTGTTCTTTAGGATTAGCTGAAATGGTCCTGGTTGGGGTTTGGCAGGTTATGATAGGTAGCAAGGTCTACTTGAAGCTTGTGTAAGCGCAACCTCCAGAGTAGCCTCTTGACTCTATTTGAACTCTCTCTGACACTAATACTTTATTAATTACACTTCTTTTCTCCCATTTGGACAGGATGGAATTATTGATCCCATGGTGTCAGGTCTGGATTCATCCCTGGGAGTCCTCTCCCACATCGTCAGGAGACTTTCACCCCTGGATATCATGTCCCATGTAGGGGGAGGGCAATGATTTCACTTGCAGGGTTGGGCTTAGAGAGACTGAGGCCACATCTGAGCATCAACAGAGGTCCTCCAGAAGTAACTCTTAGGCATGTCTATAGGCAGTCTAAGCTTCTCTGCTACCTACATAAGCTTCACAGGAGTAAGCCTCATGATTGAGGGCATGGCCTATTAATTTGGGTATCCCTAAAGTTGGCCACAGTATCAGGGGATTCCTTGATGGTAAGGTTTAGTAGTTCCATAGTCCCTCAGGAAACTTCGCCAATACTTTTTGATTATCTGGTTAATATACTCTAGGATGTTTCCAGGCATTATAATAATCTATACAGGATTAAAGGACCTCTTTCTCACTCTGTGTTCTCTGTGTTTCAGTTGTTCAAATGAGCTATACAGATAGGTTGAATTAGATTATGCACTACAGAAAATTTCAGTTCCAGATCAAATAAATTTGTCTTCCATTGGTCTCAAAGCATATGTGTGGCTCTAAAATATAGACACTGTCTTCCTTACCCCTATGTTCTGAATTACTTTAACCCCAGCCTGTTCGGCTTCGTTCTTATCCCTAAATATCAGGTTATATATATAAAACAGCCTGTCAAAATCCAGAAATAATAATCACCACTCCAGACTAATGTGTCTGTTGTAAAAGCTTAGAATCTAGGCCCCTGTTTTCTTATAAGCATTTTCTAAAGGTGACCATACCATTGTTGTTTTTGTTTCTGGCTTATTTTGTCTCACCATATATTCCACATGTTCATTAACATCCTTGCATGCCTCATAACAGTGTTCCTTTTTTTGTTGTAGCAGCACAGCCTTCGTTCGTATGTACATACCATTGTTTGCCATTCTACTTCTCTGTCAGTGCATCCTTCAGCCACCTGCATTCATCAGACATCATGTAGAGGGTCCAAAGTCCACAGTCCATCAACATTCACAATTTTAGATAATTTCCTTATTCCCAAGAGACAGAATACCAATAACACACCCTCATCAAATAGGAGATCGAAACCTCTTCTTAACTCTTGTCCCTTACCCCATTATTTACCTTTGCTATTGCTGTGATAGCTGATGGTTTCCTTTTAAACATAGCTAAGAGCATATAATAGCAGTTTCCCCCCTATATCTTGGGCTTAAACACTCTTTATACAGGAATCATAACTTTGAAGTAATTCTAAGAAGAACTCATTCATATTTCTAATGTGAGTCAGTGGGACATATAGGTCTATACAACCCCTTTCAATTTTGTTCATCTTCAATATGGTACTATTACTTCTAGACCCACTAGAGAATCACCTTCGTTCCTATCTATTCCCTTACATTGGAGTTCAACCTCATTAGCTAACGGTTCACCCATCTCTAACTTCTATGTATCTCAAAGTCCCCTGTATTCTATATTGTAAGTCTCTGATTATACCTTAATGCTGGTCATAAAAGTGGAATCATACAGTATCTGTCCTTTTGTGTCTGGCTAATTTCAATCAGCATTATGTCCTCAAGGCTCATCCATCTTGTCATGTGCTTCAGGACATCATTTTGTCTTACTGCTGCATAATATTCCATCATATGTATATGCCACATTTTGTTGATCCACTCGCCTGTTGATGGGCATTTGGTTTGTTTCCATCTTTTGGTGATTGTGGATAATGCTGCTATGAACATCGGTGTGCAAATGTCTGTTTGTGTCATTGCTTTTAGCTCTTCTGGGTATATACCAAGTGTATTAGGATTCTCTAGAGAAACAGAATCAGCAGGAAATATTTGTAAATGTAAAATTTATAAAAGCGTCTGAAGTAACCATGGGAATGTAGAGTCCAAAATCTGTAAGGCATGGTGTTTAGCTGATGATTCTGATGGAGGGTCTGGATGAACTCCACCCGAGAGACTCACCAGCCGAAGCAGGAAATGAGCCTGTCTCTTCTAAATCCTCC
>PVIY010064158.1:0-10252 GCA_004026745.1 Myrmecophaga tridactyla | reverse complement strand
TCGTGTCCCCGCCCCTCCCTGCCCCACTCACTCTTCATCCCGGATGCCGAAGCTGGCGGCAACCCCGTGGTGACACTGGAAAAAGAAAGGGGCAGTAGGCGTGACGCCTGCCTTCTACTCCCCAGAGGTGGGGGCCCGCACTAAGACCTCCGCTGTGGTCCCCAGATTGAAGAGCATTAGGATCCCACCGCCATGTTGTGTTGCTGTCACCCTAGCAACCTGAGCACCCCCCCGGGGCCGCGGCCGGCGCGTGCGCACAACGCCCCTCGGAGTTGGCCTGCCTTGACGTTATGCGTGCGCACTTCAGTTCGCTGCTGTCACCGATTGCTAGGCAACGTACCCCACGCCTAGAAGTGATGCGCGCCTTTTTGTGTAGGCGACCTTCCCAGGCCTCGCTTTTCCCAGGCGTCCGAGAGCTGAATTATTTGGGACCGAATGCACGGAAGATAGTAGCCTGAGGCCGCACGGAATAACTGTCCATTTGATGCCTGTTCTTTGCAGTCTCATCATACAGTTGACCATCTGTTTGACTCGTGTATTTGTAAGTTTCAACAAATATTTATTGAGCGCCAGGCACTGTTGAAGGCACTGAGGATATAAAAAACAGTGTAGACAAGGTCACTTCCTTAAAACTTAAGTCTAGTGTAAGGTTTAATGAATGAATGGACAATGCGCAAATGTGCAAGAAAGAAACTGGCAATGCAATGAAAATAACCATACTATGTGTGTATCAATAGAATTTTATGAAGCTCACTGTCATGTATTTGCCTGTTTCATCCCCACAGCTCCTCTATGGAGTCAGTTATCCCTGTTCTTTCTTTTTTATTTTTGAAATTAAAAAAGTAAAACGTGTTATTGTAAACACACACACACACACACACAGAAGTCTATAGAGCATAATATGAAAACATCCTTCAAAACGCTCCCGGCCAACTCACATCCTTCCCCAGAGGTCACAACGCAATAGTTGAGTTGTATCCTTCCAGAACTTTTACATAGGGATTTGGACAGATTTTCTTCATGAGTAATAAGCATAGATATTCATCTGTATTTATCTTTTTAAATTTAATATATGTTTTGCTAGAAACAGACTCTGAAAACCAAAGTATAGAAGAAGTTTATTGAACTAAAGTAGCATTAATGCGGAACAGACAAAAGGTTACTGCCCAAACGGCAAGTTTTGGGCAGGCAGTATATATGGCTGCTAGGAACAAAGGAAGGGTATAAGAATGGAGCGGGGAGCAAGGGAGAGTGAGCTACATGAGCTTCTTGGAGCAGGATGTCCTTACACCTTGTTTTGCAATTTGGACAGGCAGGATGTCTTTGCAGCAGCCTGGCTATCTAGTGATGATAAGCAAATTTGTTGATGTCAGTATAACTTGTTTCTTTTCTGCAGGGGTAGAGGTTGTATAGCACCATGAAGGATTATTGGTGTGTCAGCCTCACTCAGTTGTTCTCTGTTTCTTCTTTGTAGTTCTGTGGATAAAAAGTTCAAGCATATCAAGTTGATTAGTGAAGCTATTAACCATTCCATTTTCACATATATAATGGTTAAATTTCAATTTTAGCACATGCAGAGCTACCCTGTGCTTTTTAAGTGCTGCATACTGTTCCATGGTGTGGATATATCCTCATTTTTAAGCCATTCCCTTCATGACGTTTCCTATATATACTATTACAAACAATACTTCAGAAAACATCTTCATAAGCATCTTTGAGCAGATATAACTGTTCCTGTGGGACTTGATAGGTTAAAATGCATCTACAAATTAAGCATGGATTGATATTAAATCATCTAAAAAAACACCGTACCAGTAGTACATAGAGCTCTACATATGAAATCCCTTTTACCTACAGCAGTATTGACACTGGATATTATCTACTAAGGTTAAGAGGCCATTCAGGAGAAGATTGAAATATAATGATGTGGAAATTTTTAATTCACTTATAATTGAAAAATACTAGAAAATTGTTATCGGACAAAGACCACAGATTCTTTTGCCCAACAGGCTCAATAACCAATTCCTGAGACACAGGGATTCAAAGAGAGAAAGGGTTTATTACTAGGTGCATAGTAAGAGAGCAGATGGCCTAGTGGCCCAAAATCTGTTTCCCGAAGTTTAGGGGGTTCAAAGTTTTTAAGGATTTTAGCAAGGGGAGATGAGTTCATTTCAGATAGCAAGTTCAAAGCAGAAAAGGAGACAGTGTTATCATTATCATTTCAATAGAACATAAGCTGAAAAGAGGGGAAGCAGAGCTATCACTACAACGCTAAAGGTGTAAGCCAAAAGGTAGGGAGAAATATTATCTTTTCAATAGCAGAATCTAGCTGCCGATACAATTTACAAATGTCAGGGACTTAAACTAGTTAATGGCTGACTTCAAATTCTTTATTAGCATTAGGTCCTTTGCCTTGCAAGAAAATGACCAGATAAAGGGAGTAACAGCTCTTATAGTCACAAAGGTGCAAGATAAGGGCTTTTATAATCATTTCAGATATCAGGGCAGCTGAATTATAGTTTGGGGATTTCAGGTATTCCCCTCTGTATGCTGCCATATCCCAGAAAGCAAAACTATGTAATGATTCAGTAATCAAAATCATCCCTTAAATCCTAATTTCTCATTTACAAAATGTCAAAAGACAAATTAAAGATGTAAAAAATTGCACGTGACAAAGGACAAACTTCCTTAAGATATAGAAAGAGTTCTCATGAATCAAAAAGAAACTGCAAGAAAAAAAAATGGACCTCAAGGAACTATCAGCGCTCTTGCCTAGTAGAACAGAGACTGTATGAAGTTCCTTCCTTGTCCTCCATTTTGCCATCTCTCTAGGACTCGATTTGTTTCCTCCTCAGGCTGAAAGTTCCCACGCTTCTAAGTCCAGTGCAGGCTTCTCCTGTACAGATGAGCCCTTAAGGTTTCTGTTTTAGTTTGCTAGCTGCCGGAATGCAATATACCAAAATGGAATGGCTTTTAAAAAGGGGAATTTACTAAGTTGTTAGTTTACAGTTCTAAGGCCGAGAAAATGTCCCAATTAAAACAAGTCTATAGAAATGTCCAATCAAAGGCATCTGGGGAAAGATACCTTGGTTCAAGAAGGCCGATGAAGTTCAGGGTTTCTCTCTCAATTGAGAAGGCAAATGGTGAACACAGTCATGGTTTCTCTCTTAGCTGGAAGGACACATGGCGAACACGGCATCATCTGCTAGCTTTCTCTCCTGGCTTCCTGCTTCATGAAGCTCCCCGGGAGGCATCTTCCTTCTTCATCTCCAAGTCACTGGCTAGTGGATTCTCTGTTTCATGGTGCTGCAACATTCTCTGCTCTCTCTGAATCTCTCATTCTCCAAAATGTTTCCTCTTTTATAGGACTCCAGAAACTTGTCAAGACCCACCCAAAAGGATGGAGACATGTCCACCTAATCCCAGTTTAACAGCCACTCTTGATCAAATCACATCTCCAGGGAGATGATCTGATTACAGTTTCAAACATACAGTATTGAATAGGGATTGTTCTGCCATTACAAAATGGGATTTTGATTAAAACATGGCTTTTCTAGGGGACATACATCCTTTCAAACCAGCACAGCTTCCAAAATCATCCTCTAGGTCCCCACATCATCCAAAGGAAAGCCATCTGCCCAGATACACCCCAGATACCCACCGTCCTCCGAATGTGGAAAGGTTTCCACATTCCATTCCTCTCATCTTCTCCTTTCATCCCCAGGGCAGCCGAGTCTCCACCTGTGCCTGCCACTCACAAGATGAATCCAGATTTCTCACTCCATAAGCAATTTCCCACTACTGTAACAGAGAAGTTAGGATTTAAGTGATAATTATGGTTACTGAATCATTATATAGATATTCCTTTTTACTTTCTGGTATATTAGAATAGACAGAGGGAAATACCTGACATCTCTCAACTGTAATCCCAGCTGCCCTGATCTTTGATAATGATTGTGTAACTATATCGTTCATCTTGTGACCATGTGATTATAAAAACCAAGTACTCCCCCATCAACTTTTTAAAAAATAGTTTTATTATAAACATTGAACCCACATACCACCATTCTTGACATGCAAACATTCTTGACATAGTTACAATCAGTGGCTCACAATATCATCACATAGTTGTGTATTTATCACCATGATCATTTTTTTGAACATTTGCATCTCTCCAAAAATAGAAAGAAAAAAGAAAAAACTCATACATGCCATACCCCTTACCACTCCCTTTCTTTGACCACTAGTATTTCAATCTACCCAATTAACTTAAACTTTGTTCCCTCTGTTATTTTTTATCCATATTTTTTACTCATCTGTCCCTACTGTAGATAAAAGAAGCATCATACAGAAAGTTTTCACAATCACCCAGTCACATTGCAAAAGCTATTATCATTATGCAATCATCTTCAAGAAACATGGCTACTGAAATACAGCTTTACAGTTTCAGGCACTTCCCTCTAGCCACTCTAATACACCATACACTAAAAAGGGGATATCTATATAATGCGTAAGAATAACCTCCAGGATAACCTCTTGACTCTGAAATCTCTAAACCACTGACATTTTGTTTTGCCTCATTTCTCTCTTCCCTTTTTTGGTCAAGAAGGTTTTCTCAATCCCTTGATGCTGAGTCCCAGCAACTATCCACTTTTTACAACACCCCCTCCCAATGCTAATGGAGGAACTTGAATCTGCTCAGAGCTATTGACTTGGTTCCAGCAAAGTTCCACTCCTTTACATTTGTAAACTGTTTCTGCCTGCACTTGCTATTGAAATGAAAATAACTCTCTCTACCCCACTTTCTGCTTATATTTGCCATTGAAATGGTAATGAGTTCATCTCCTCTTGTTAGAATCCATAAAAATCTTGAACTTCTCAGACACTGGGAGACAGATTTTTAGGCCTGTAGGCCCTCTGCTTTCCTGCTTTGCACCTAGCAACAAACTCCCTCTGTTTGAAACCCGGTGTCACAGGAATTGGTTATTGGGTGCATCAGGCAAAAGAACCCACGGCCTTTGTCTGGTAACAATTTGGCTATCCAAATGGAATGAATGTCAGAGGCTCTGGAGCCCCAGTAGATCAGGTAAGCCAGGTGACTGAGCCTTTTGTGGCCACTGGACTGAATTTAGTCTAGAGGCTCAGCAACCAGAATTCTCTCGTCTGCTGGCACTACAGTGACTTTTGGTGCCTTAAAAAGCTTCAAAGAGAGAAGCCGTTTCCAGTTCTATGTCTCTGGGCATCTGACTGGGTGAGTGGGTCATCAGGGTAAAAAGTGGATTGGGGAGTTAATAGGAAGTTCGAGTCCCCTTGACCTAGGCCTGGGTCATGCTTCCAGAATGATCCCCCTTGCTCTGACTCTACACCTTACCGTTTTCTGGGTACCACGCTGTACAGGGTTTGAGTTCCTGACCTAAATTTGTCTTTTGAGTATACTCCTAGAAAATGAGTAATCCCACAATTAATTGGTATTTAATGAAATTGAGTAGACCTGTTTAAGTGCTAGCCCATGTGTTACATAGGTATAGTAAGAGCTTAATGCTTGTTTAATTGTTAATCAGTGTGCTAAATGTTAAATTCCTGTTTAATTGTTAGTTGGTATGTTCTGCCTAGTTATTAATTGGTGTGTTACTTAAATATAATTAGCGTTAAGTGTCCGTTTGAATTTCTTAGTTTGTATGTTCCTGCATTTGTATTGGTCAAATGTTCCTAATTACTTACTGATTATGGAAATTCCTTAATAAGAAAGGCTTTTGGCTGTATTGAAAATTGAAATTTTCAATACAGATCCATAATAATAATTCAATAACCAGATCCATAAAATTGAATTTATGGATCTAAAAAAAAAGGTGTTCTAGTTTGCTAGCTGCCGGAATGCAATATACCAGAAACAGAATGGCTTTTAAAAAGGGGAATTTAATAAGTTGCTAGTTTACAGTTCTAAGGTCGAGAAAATGTCCCAATTAAACAAGTCTATAGAAATATCCAGTCTAAGGCATCCAGGGAAAGATTCCTTGGTTCAAGAAGGCCAATGAAGTTCAGGGTTTCTCTCTCAAGTGGAAGGGCACATGGCGAACACGGTGTCATCTGCTAGCTTCTTCTCCTGGCTTCGTGTTTCATGAAGCTCCACGGGAGGCATTTTCCTTCTTCATCTCCAAAGGTCGCTGGCTGGTGGACTCTGCTTCTCGTGGCTATGTCATTCTGCTCTGCTCTCTCTGAATCTCTCATCCTCCAAAATGTTCCCTCTTTTACAGGACTCCAGAAATTAATCAAGACCCACCAAATGGGTGGAGACATGTCGTCACCTAATCCAGTTTAACAACCACTCATGATTAAATCACATCTCCAGGGAGATGATCTGATTACAGTTTCAAACATACAGTATTGAATAGGGATTATTCTGCCTTTATGAAATGGGATTTAGATTAAAACATGACTTTTCTAGGGGACATACATCCTTTCAAACCAGTACAAAAGGGTTTATTTCTGTAATGTAATCTGGCCTCAAAATGATCTAAAATTAAAATACTACAATTACAGTTAAAGATATTACAGTTAAAATTATTCTGCAAAAAGGTAGAAATAGGATGCAATATTGTATATTCAATCCTTTAGTTGTCCCTATCAGAAATATTTCTGTTTCTGTTTCTTGTGTAGCCAGCTTTCTATTTGTGTCTGCCTGTTCAGTATATATTCTCATACCTCCAGATGATAATAGCCAATTAATAAGAAAATTCTTAAAGAGCTCTATTTATACTGCTTAAGAATAATTAGGTATTTTATATAAATATATAATTTGGTACTTCTGAAATAGAAAAGGAAGGGGTCTCTGAGCAACAGGATTTAGAGCCTTAGTTTTGTGATTGCTGTGAACAAACCTGGACATTGGAGGGAGACTGCCTCTGGAGTTTCCCTGAGGCAGAAAACAGCCAAAGGGTTGTGTTCTAGTTTGCTAGCTGCTGGAATGCAATATACCAGAAATGGAATGGCTTTTAAAAAGGGGTATTTAATAAATTGCTCATTTACAGTTCTAAGGCCAAGAAAATGTCCCAATTAAAATAAGTCTACAGAAATGTCCAATCAAAGGCATCCAAAGAAAGATACCTTGGTTTGAAAAGTCTGATGAAGTTCAGGGTTTCTCTCTCAAGTGAGAAGGCACATGGAGAACATCATCAGGGCTTCCCTCTCAGCTGGAAGGGCACATGGTGAACACAGTGTCATTTGCTAGCTTTCTCTCCAGGCTTCCTAAAGCTCCCCAGGAGATGTTTTCCTTCTTCATCTCCAAAGGTCGCTGGCTGGTGGACTCTCTTCTTTGTGGTGCTGCAGCATTCTCTGCTCTCTCTGAATCTCTAGCTTTCTCCAAAATGTTTCCTCTTTTATAGGATTCCAGTAAACTAACCAAGAGCCACCCAAATGGGTGGAGATACATCTCCACCTAATCCAGTTTAACAAACACCCATGATTGAGTCACATCTCCAGGGAGATGATCTAATCACAGATTCAAACATATCAGTACTGAATAGGGATTAGAAGAAACGGTTACCTTTACAAAATGGTATTAGGATTAAAACATGGCTTTTCTAGGGTATATATGTGTCCTTTTAAACCAGCACAGGTTGTCTCTGAAGAAACAAAGACCTTTTCCTATGGTCCTGATCACAGCTTTTAATAAAATAAATCTAATAATTGGAAATAGTTAAAGAAGGGCACAGGGACTCTCAAACTTCCACAAGCCCAGCTTCATTCTGTCTGTACAACAAATCTCTGCCCCAGGGCCTAACCACCTAAAGCAGTTACAGTGGGAGGGCTAGGCACAGAAAGATATGGCATGGGTGGTTTAGAATTCTTTTTCCACTGGGCCTGGAGATTAGAAATCGTAAACATAAAAAAAGCTACAGAACCTAGACTATGTTTGTTAATATTATTTTTTTCTAATACCTTTGCAATAGAAGTGTAGTAATCAGATCATTATTAAAATGTAAATAGCTTTGGGATAGGAGTGACTAAATAAGATCTGATTACCAAATGTCAGCAAGTAAGATGAAAGATCTTTGAGAGATTTGGAAAGGTTTTCCTGGATTTAAGCTTGGGACAAATTAAATAATTCTAAAACTTGATAGTCAATGTACTTTTAAAATTGTTTGTATTTTAAGATATTATGAAAACAAACAGATTTTTTTCAACCTCCAATAAAAAGGATTTTATGATAAATTTTGAACTGAACAAATGCACTTTTATTCTGCTTGGGTATGTTCTCCCTAAATTTATACAAGCTTACTAATAAAATAAGCTAGTATTATAAATTCATTCTCAACATTCCTCTTAAAAATAGCATAACTAGGGCGGTGCAACAGTGGCTTAGTGGCAGAATTCTCATCTGCCATGCCAGAGACCCGAAGCTTGCATAGGAGTAACATCCAGAATACCCTTAGACTCTATTTAAAGTCTCTTAGCCACTGATAGCTTATTTTGCTACATTTCTTTTCCTCCTTTTGGTCAGGTAGGCTTTTTTTTTTTTTTTTTTTTTACATGGGCAGGCACTGGGAATCGAACTTGGGTCCTCTGGCATGGCAGGCGAGCATTCTTGCCTGCTGAGCCACCGTGGCCCGCCCCAGGTAGGCAGTTTTGATCCCACAGTGCCAAGACCAGGCTCATTCCTGGGAGTCATGTCACACATTGTCAGGGAGACTCACACCCCTGAACGTCATGTCCCACTTAGTGGGGAGGGTAATGTTTATATGTTTTACTTATTCTTTTGAATCTGGTTTCCCAGTATCTATAAGATAGCATGAAACCCCCTTAAGTTGCCATTTAAGGTCCGTCCCACATGGCCTCAGGCTACCTTTTTTTTTTTTAATATACACACCAATAGGTATATTGGTCTTATAAGACAGAATCTTTGTCATTTAGGCAGATTACTCAGATGGTTAAAAACCTTTAATAGTTTCTCACTAAGAGCAAACAAATAATCCAAGAAAACACTGTCATTTTAACAGAGTGAGAATCAAACGAAGATATATTTGATAAGAAAACTATCAAAAATCTTATAAAACTCCGGGTTTGGTTCCCGGAGCCTGTCCCTGCCAAAAAAAAAATATATATATATATATATATATATATATATAGCCTAACTAGACAGGTTAGGTTACATGAACTGAGCAATGGACCTGTTAATAATGACATTAATAAGATAAAATAAGAATATGCTAATGCTTCAAATATATCCTATTTAAGAAATAGTAAAAATTAGTAAGAAATATAAATGGATTTTTTAATAATCTTAATTACTTGGATGTCAAAGAATCTGGCTTTTTGTTACTTGCCCATTTGTTACTTTGGTAGGTGGAAGAATTTGAATTTGTAGTGGCTTTGTTAATGTCAAGCAGTATATTTTTGTTAGTAAATGGTGTCATAAGGGAAAACTTAGTTCTTAGCTTCGAAGAGTTTATATTCTAGTTAGAATATACTTATATCAGGGCATAGTGTAAGACAGTCATAATGAAGGAATAAAAATGCTGGAAGAATTTAAAAAGCAGATAGATAAAGAATGACTAAGAAGCCCTCATAGAAGAGATGACACTTGTAATACCTTTAAATGAGAAAGTAGCATTAAAATAGACCTCTGAACTAGTTCTTTTGGAAGTCATAGCAATTTTGTAAACTAACATATTGCCTGGTATTATTTAGCACTTGAGAATAATATGAAAATTTGAAGTTTTTCTGGATATAAATCCCTTAAATATTGAAAAGGCTGATTATATTTCAAACTTGGGCCTTTCTGACCTCAGAAGGTAGTGCTGAATTGAACATTGATTGATTTTAGGCATATTGAATTCATTTGTGTGTTCTGGCTGGCTGTGTTCCAAACCAAGCATAAATCTCCTCCTTCTCCCATTATTTTGTCGATTCAAGTTAATGTCATACTATAATGCATTTCAGAGTATTTTGGGCAGAAAATGGAGGAGTGTTTGCAAAGTCCCTTGAGGGACTGGGAAAAATAGAACTATTGAATTTCCCTACCTGGGGAATTCCTGACATCTTCTTAGGAAAGAGAAGGTCTCAATTTACTAGGCCAGACCCTTAATCTTGAGTTTTGCCCCTAGGAAACTTGGTTGAGCACTATGGTTACTAATATAGTTATAATAATATTGTTTCATCAATGATAACAAAAGTAGCATACTAATAGGAAATGTTAATAATAGGGAAAACCTGTGTGGGGTGGGAATAATAGGTAAAACCTGGGTGGGGCGGG
>PVIY010064157.1:0-10247 GCA_004026745.1 Myrmecophaga tridactyla | reverse complement strand
TGCAGCAAGTGAACTCATTGCCCTCCCTCCTATATGGATCATGATTCCCAGGGGTATAAATCTTTCTGTCAATATAGGACAGACATCCCTGGATGAGCCAGGAACCAGCATCAAGGGATTGAGAAAGTTTTCCTGACCAAAAGGGGGAAGAGAGAAATGAGACAAAATAAAGTTTCAGTGGCTGAGAGATTTCAAACAGTCAAGAAGTTATCCTGGAGGTTATTCTTATGCATTATATAGATATCCCTTTTTAGTTTATGGTGTATTGGCGTGGCTAGAGGGAAGTACCTGAAACTGCCGAGCTGTGTTCCAGTAGCCTTTTTTCCTGAAGATGATTGTTTAATGATATAGCTTTTCAGTGTGACTGTATGATTGTGAAAACTGTTTCCGATGCTCCTCTTATCTAAGGTATGGACAGATCAGTAAACAATATGGATAAAAAATAAGCAAATAATAAGGGGGACAAAGGTTTAAAAATTGCATAGATGGAAATACTAGTGGTCAATGAGAGGGAGGGCTATGGGGTATGATATGTATGAATTTTCTCTTTTTCCTTTTTTTTGGAGTGATGGAAATGTTCTAAAAAGTGATCATTATGATAAATACACAACTATGTGATGATATTGTGAGCCATTGATTGTATGCCATGTATGGAATGGTTGTGTGTTCAGATTTATCAATAAAAATATATAAAAAAGAAATGGCTGCCTTCACAAGATTAAATCAGGATTAAAACGTGGCTTTTCTGGGGTACATATAGATTCAAACTGGCAGAATGCACTAAGTTTATTTTTCTGAAACCTATAACCTGCAGTAGATTCCTTGGCCAGATGATTCCTGAATCCCAGCAGGACAAGCCTCTTCAAGATGATCAGCTAATTATATCTCCCATCCCTTATTGTCCATACCCCTTATCAACATGAAAACATAGAGTCAGCATGCCTAAAGATTGCTATAGATTGGGAGAAGTATCAAAGGAGAAGACGAAGTTATAATAGAAAAAACAAGATTTAACAAATGAGTATGACTGCTGAATCACTACATGATATTCCTTTAGCTTTCAGGGCTTTGGACCAGCTAGAAGGAAAAACCTAGAATAATGGAATGGTAGCACATACCAAACTCTGACATACGTTCTGAAAGTACTTGCTAAAATTTTCTTTACAAATCATTACCTTTTCTTTCTTTTCTTTGTATATATGCTATATTTTATAATTGAAAAAACATTTTAAAAAGCATGAAAAAATGCTCAATCTCACTGGCTATTAGGGAAATGCAAATGCAAGCCACAATGATCCTCCTCTTGCTATTAATCAACCCTTATATTTTTAAGCTTCTCACAAGTTTGTTTCTTCCATACTAGAAGCCTTTCAGAGCAAACCAATGCTGATCAGAAATTTTTCAGCCATTCCAACAGCCCCTCTGGACTCCTTCCCTCTCAACTTAAATAAGATCGCCAGAAAGTTCTACATCCCCTAAGAAAGGGGCTATACCCCCTAACAAGCCAGAAATAGCTACAGAAGGCAGACCTTCATCCCTCAGCACTCCTTAAGATTAAGGGGCAAGAACTCTCTGAGGAGGAATTTGAAGCAGGATAGAATAGAGAGAGAGAGGGAAGGGAGAGACAACTGTGAAGAAGCCCTTGAACAGGAAGAGTTGATCATGTTCAGCAGGGCCTGTGTCTGGTACAGACACCCTGCATGGGGGCCACCCACTTATGGGAAACACTCAGCTGCAGCCAACCCATCTGAAGCCCAAACCCTCAATCTGATTGAGCCTTCTATGGATTTTCTACCACCAGGCACTGCAGGGGAAAGAAGGGAGGCATGCTGATTTGAAAGTGTTATGTATCCCAGAAAAGCCTTCTTCTTCTAATACTGATTCAATAGTGGTTTGATTGTTTCCATGGAGATATAATCCACTCAATTGTGGGTGTGACCTTTGATTAGATGGGCTGTGACTCTGCCCATTTAAAGTGGGTCTTAATTAGTTTATTGGAGTCCTTTAAAAGGGAAAAATTCTGGAGATAGATCAGAGCTGATAGAGCCAATACAAGACATTTGGAGATGCAGAAAGAAAATGCCCCTGGGAAAGCTGATTGAAACCAGAAGCCAAAGGACCAGGAGAAGCCAGTCACATGCCTTCCCAAATGATAGACATATTCTTGATACATCAGCCTTTCTTGAGTCAAGGTATCTTTCCGTGGATGCCTTTAGTTTGGACATTTTTATTGCTTTAGAACTGTAGACTTGTAACTTAACAAATTCCCTTGATAAGGCCATTCCATTTTTGGTATATTGCATTCCAGCAGCTTAAGCAAACCAAAACAGGAGGGTAGAAGAAAAAGCCCTGAACAAGGAAGAGGGAGGTGAATAAGTAAAGCTAATCTGTAAAAGCAAATGGCCCCACATTGCCTATTGCCTCTCACCCTCTATCTTTCTTTACATGCAAGAGTTCTTGCATGCTTCCCACAATGAGATATCATTTCATATCTACTAGAATGACCATTATATATATATATATAAAACAGAAAGCTACAAGTGTGGGAGAGGACATGGAGAAAGAGTTACACTTGTTCAGAAAGCTACAAGTGTGGGAGAGGACATAGAGAAAGAGTTACACTTGTTCATTGTTGGTGGGAATGTCGAATGGTGCCACTACTCTGGAATGCAGTTTGACGGTTCCTCAGGAAGCTAAGTATAGAATTGCCAAATGATCCTACAATCCCATTACTAGGTATATATTCAGAGGAACTGAAGGCAAGGACACGAATGGACATTTTCACACTGATGTTTATAGCAGCATTATTCATTATGCCAAGAGGTGGAGAGAGACCAAATATCCATCAACAGATGAGTGGATAAACAAACTGTTGTAAATATAAACTATGGAATGTTACACAGCTATAAGACAAAATAAAGTCATGAAGCATGCAACAATGTGGATGAACCTTGAGGACATTATGCTGCATGGATTTTGCCAGAAACAAAAGGACAAATACTGTATGATCTCACCAATATGAACTGGCCTCAATGAGAGCACGTTGAGAATTAAAGTTGAGAACACAGATTAGCAGTAGAAAGAAAGAGGGTAGAGATTGGACATTTGATGCTGAAGAAGTACAGAGTGTGCAACAGGACTGATTGTGAAGATCCAGAAATGGATAGCACAATTCTTTCTGATGGTAGCACAATATTATAAATACATGGAATGAAGCTGAGTTTGAGTATGGTTGAAGGAGGCAGGCTGAGGGCATGTCTGACACCAGAAGGAATGATAGAGGATAAGAACTGAGATGGTATGACTTAGCAATGCCTAGAGTGGACAATGATAGTGATTAAATGTACAAATCTAAGAACGTTTTTACATGAGGGATAACAAATGAATGTCAACACTGCAAGATGTTGAAAATGGGATGGTATATGGGGAAAATGCAATCAATGTAAACAAGGAACTATAGTCAACAATAATATTGTAATATGCTTCCATTGAATGTAACCAGGGCAATATACCAAAGCTAAATGTCAATAAGCAGGGCATATGGTGAAGGAATATGGAATTCTTTGCAGGAGAAATGGAAATGTCCTCACATATATTGTGGTGGTGAAGGCATGGTTATGTGATTATACAAGAAACTATTGATTTTTTTTTTGCTTATGTTGGTGTATTGGTTTGCTAAAGCTGCTGGAATGCAATATATCAAAAATGGAACAGCGTTTATAAAGGGAATTTATTAAGTTACAAGTTCACAGTTCTAAGTCCATGAAAATGTCCAAATTAAGTTACCAACAAGAGGTTACTTTCACTCAAAAAAGGCTGATGTACAGAATGCCTCTGTCAGCTGGGAAGTCATGTAGCTGGCATGTGCTAGTCCCTTCTTCCTGGAATCCCTTGTTTTCAGCCTTTGTTCCTGTGGGGGTTCCTCACTTGGCTTCTTCAGGGCAGGGTTTCCTCTCTTGGCTTCCCTTGGCTCTTTCCAGATTCTGGCTTGCTTAGCATCTCATGGAAAGGCACGTGGCGACACCTGCTGGGCTCTGCATTTCAAAGCATCTAGTTCTCATTTTGGCTCTGTTGGCTTTCTAAGTACTTCCAAACATTTATGTCTCTTTAGCTCTGAAGCAACTATTCTCCAAGCATCTGCATCTGAGGTTTCTCCAAAATGTTCCTCCTTTTAAAGGACTCTAGTAAACTAATCAAGACCCACCTTGAATGGGTGGAGTCACATCTCCATCTAGTCAAAAGGCCACACCCACAATTGGGTTTGTCACATCTCCATGGAAGTAATCCAACTAAAAGGTCACACCTACAACTGGGCATGTCACATCTCTGCAGAGATAATCTAATCAAGAGGATTTCCACCCTACAATATTGAATGAAAATTGAAGTATATAGCTTTTCTGGGGTACATAACAGCTTCAAACCAATAGATTTGGATTTTATGATGTTTGAAAAGTGCTGTTTAAAAATGAACAAAGAGCTACTAAGTGTTGGAGAAAATGTGGAGAGAGACATGTACCTATTCACTGTTGTTAGGGAAGTGGAGTTGTGTAGCTCTTCTGGAAGACAGTGTGATGGCTCTACAGGAGACTAGGAGTGCGGTTGCCATATGATGTTACAACCCTGTCCTTAGGTGTATACTTGGAAAAAGTGAGAGCAGGGACACGAATGGACAGTTGCACACTGGTGTTTATTTGGTGGCAGTGTTCACGATTTTCAGTGGATGGAGGTGGCCCAAGGGTACATCAACTGAGGAATGGAAGGGGGAACTGGTGTATACATATAATGGACTACTGAGCGGGGGCAAGAAGGAATGAAGTTGTGAGTCATGCAAGAGGTGAATGAACCTTGAGGACAGTATATTGAGTGAAACAAGCCAGAAAGAAAAGATAAATATAGTACCTCACTAATATGAAGTAACTATAACGTGAAAATTCTGAGAATTGAATTCAAAAGTATAAATTATCTGGTAAAGGCCTATTGTAAAATTTCCTAGACTGTAAGCTCTTACCTCAGTCACACCTATTCTGGAGTTGTAACTGCTATTTCTGTTTTGAGATGTTGAGCTCTTCGTGTATAACCAGGTAATTCTCTGGAACTTCGGGTATGTGTGTGACACCTGAGACTCAGAACTAGAAGTCTACAGCTATGAAAGTCAGCATTACCCCATACAGCAACTGTTAAAAACACTGAAAAAGTGATTAGACTTCAATTAGAGATATGAAGTTGCTCTAGATAGGACTAAGGTAAATCAGACTAAACAGTAAAAGATGTTATTGACTGTATTTAAAACTTCAACTTCTGTGTGATACCAAAGGAAGAGATGTTTATTTGGTGCAAAATTTATATTTTTGGCAGCATGCTATGTAATTTAACTTGTATGGTCAGCTTATTCAAACACCATAATTACATGGAACCTTGAGTAGGGAGTGAGACCTTGTTGGTTTGTACCAGTTAATGTGATGCCCTCATACACCCCAGAGTATTCTGGGCAGAAGATAAAGTATTTACAAAGTCCCCTTGAGGCACTCAGGGAAAAGGTAGGAATATCAAATTTCCCCATATGGGGAAACTTGATATTCTCACAAGTATTGGGGACTGCCAAACTGATGGGCCAGGCTCTTGATCTTGGGGCTTGCCCTAATGAATTCTTATTCCTGCAAAGGAGAAGCTAAGTCTACTTATGATTATACTTCAGAGTCACCCCCAGAGAACCTATTTTGTTGCTCAGATGTAGCCTCTACCTCTAAGCCAACTTGGCAGGTGAACTCACTGCCCTCCCTTCTATATGGGACATGACTCCCAGGAGCATAAATCTCCCTGGCAATGTGAGACATGACTCCCAGGGATGAGCCTGGCCCTGGCATCATGGGAGTGAGAAAAACTTCTTGACCAAAAGGGGGAAGAGAAATGCAACAAAATAAAATTTCAGTGGCTGAGAGATTTCAAAGAGAGTTGAGAGGTCATTCTGATTCATATGTAGATATCTCTTTTCAGTTTTTGGTGTATTGGATTAGCTAGAAGAAAATACCTGAAACTGTTGAACTGTAATCCAATAGCCTTAATTCTTGAAGATGATTATATGAGCATAGAGATTTTAGGGTATGACCATGTGATTGTGAAAACCTTGTGACTGACACTACCTTTATCCTGGGTATGCACAGATGAGTAAGAAAATAGACAAAAATAAATAAATAATGGGTGGATGTGTGGTATGGGATGCTTTTGGTGCTATTTTTTACTTTTATTTTTATTCTTTATTTTTTGGAGCAATGAAAATGTTCAAAAGTAGATTGTGATGATGAATGTACAACTATACGATGATACTATGAACCACTAGTTCTGCACTTTGGATGATGATATGTTATATGAATATATAATATATCTCAATAAAATTGCATAAAAAAAGAAAAGAATCTAGATGTTCTACCTCGAGTTTGTATCCACTAACACCATATTGCCAGAATTGAGGGGAAAAATCAGATAGATGAAGAGTCTGATCTCCTTAAAACTAAGTAGATTTAAAAGGAGTTTGGGAAGACTCCAGAAAAAAGGATAACCTTGAGTATATGTTTTAAATTGGGATTTTATGCCAACCTGTGTTTGCCTGTGTTTCAAATGGCAGGATAAATTAATTCGGAGGAGAATAATTATTTTCATAATTGGAAAAATCCAGGTACAGGAAAGCAGAGCCTATACAATGGTAACACAACAGTGAACTTTATTTGTCCTTTGGTTTTTTTGGTTCATGGAAGGGAAAAGATACAAACAGCTGAGGTGGCATGGAAAAAAGCAATTTAGATGCTTTCTGAGGCTGCAGTACATGTTACAGGTAAAGTTCTTTGGTACACAATTCCCTAAGCATTGTGAGTGCAAAAATGAGAGGAAAATCAGTGTAGTTAAAGCTATTTTTAATAATATTTGGCATTTAATGAAGAAGATATTGAATTTCACTTATGTGTTTGTGTTTAAATATTGCTATAAATTGTGTATTGCCTTTTTCTAAATAGAGATTAAATAATTATTAAAATTTTATATATTAAATATTTTATATTTAAATACAGTTCTGTTTTGAGAGAGATCAAGATTATGGAAGTAAACATTGATATTTTTTGACACACTTGTTTACATATATGTAGAGACAGTCCTTTTGGACCCCAAAGATACAATCCAGTAATCATTTCAGCCACTTAAATGCCAGGCATAGTTTTTAGGAATAAAGAGAGAGCTTTTGAATATCTTTACTTACAAATCCATAAGTATAAAGTGAGTAAGGAGCACAGAGTCCAAATGAGATAACCTTTATTATTGGTATGTGCTGGTTAAGTCATAAGGACATACTAAAAAGAAGGAATTTGGAGGACTCAGGGTTGTCTGGTAATTAAAGAGAGACACTGACTATATTGACAAGTGTTATAAGAAAGAAACCCCTTGAATTGCTCAAAAAAATCCTGCTAGGATGATCAGTTAATTATTTAGAAAGGATGTATTTCATCACCACTTCATTCTGTACATTAAAGAGTAAAAAGAAAAATCAAACTATAAAGAAAATATAAGTGAATATCTATTTAATCTTTAGATGGGGAAAGAATGTTCAAAGTATAGGGGGGAAGCAAAAGACTTGATCTTACATAACCTCAGTAAAAAAAGGTCATGAATTTAAGGGTAATCAATAAATTAGACAAAGGGGTGAAACATTTAATGTACAAAGAGCTCATGCTTTCTTTGATAATGAAAATAATTTGATAATGAAAAACCCCAATAGACAAATATACAGTACATGAACAATCTGTTTGTGGTGGTTTGAAGCTGTAAGTACCACAGAAAAACATTCTTAAATTTAATGCTTTCCTGTGAGTGCAAATCCACTGTAAGTAGGACCTTTAGATGAGGCTACTTCAGTTAAGGTGTTGGCCAGTCCAATCAGGATGGGTCTTAATCCTACTACTGGAGTCCTTTAAAAGCAGAATGAAATTCAGGGAAAGACTGCCATAGGGAACAGCCAGAAGCTGAAGTTCACTGGAACCCAGAAGAGAAAGAAGAGGCTAGGAGAGGCCGCTATGCACGTTGCCATGTAACAGAGGAGTAAGGCTCAAGAGGCTCAGGCGGCCACCCCAGAATGCTAGTTTTGGGGAAGAAAGCATTGCCTTAGTGATGCCATGATTTGGACATTTTCCTGGCCTCAAGATTGTGAGCTAATAAATTCCCATTGTTTAATCTGACCCATTTCATGGGCTGCTTAAGCAGCCTAAGAAACTTAACATTAAACACTACAACATTGTTCATAAAGAGGGAAATAAAAATAATAATGGATTGAAGAATCATGCAGTCTCACTAAAAGTCAAAGAAAGGAAAATTAAAACAATACTTAAGTATCATTTCTTGCCTATTAAATTAGCAAATATCTTTTTGAAGTGAGACTACTGGTGCACTGCAAACTCCTATTCATTATTGGTGCTTTTTTTTTGTTATAGTAATGTGATAGTGTGGTGGATGTTTGAAATATTCATTCATGGCTGTCCATCATCTCTCTCTCTCTCTCTTATCTTTTATTGTAGTAACATATATGCAACTCAAAATTTCCATTTTAACCACGTTCATCCGTACTATTCAATGATACCAATTATAATCTCAATATTGTGCTACCACCACCACCACCCATTACCAAAACTTTTTCATCACCTCAAACAGAAACTCTGCAGTCATTAAGCAATAATCCCCCATGCCAATCATCTTTTAAACAGCATTTCTGTTAAGATTGCCAGATTTAGCAAATAAAAATAGGGGACAAAAAAAAAATAGAGGACACCTGGTTAAATTTCAATTTTGTATAAACAACAAATAATTTTTTATTGTGTGTCCCATAAATGCTTGAGATATGCTATATTAAAAATTATTTGTTGTTTATCTGAAATGGAAATTTAACTGATCATCCTGTATTTTATCTGATGAACTATTTTCTCTTCTTTCTATTCTTATGGAAATTCCCATTTTATAAGGCCCACCTCAGATCAGTGTCCCTTGCAGTGAAATTGCAAGCATATGACCTTGGCTCTGCTTTCAGGAGACTTAGACTCAGCTGTGAGGATGATGATTAAACTATGTTCTGCATGGAGGATTCATTTTTCCCCATGATGAAAGGAGAGATCCAGATTTTTTTTTTTTTTTTGCTGCTGTCAGTTGTGCAGGGCAAGGTTTTATTCCTATTGAGGTTCAATGTTACCACTTATCTACAACTCGAGGAAGTTCTACTTAAATAAACTATGATATCTTTTTCATTAAGCCCATTCTATGGTCTCATTCGAGGCACTGCTTTCTGGCAACTTGGCCTTGATTACCCAGTCCTACCATCAATTCCGTGAAAGACCCATGATCCTTTAATAAACTCCTTTTCTGCTTAATCTTCATCACCTCCCATTGCTTGCAACTAAGAACCCAGTATGGGAATCAAGATGGCGGCTTAGGAATGTGTCTGTTTTAGTTTGTCCTCCAAAACAGCTACTAAATCTGTACAGAAACAGTACAGAACAGCTCCTGGGGCCACGTCAGTGACCACACACACAGCGTATCCCAGTCTGGACCAGCTGGACCAGCTGCGAGCCCACCCAGAACCGTGAGTTCCCCAAGCTGCCGCAGCTGGCACCCCTCCCCCACAGGTTGCTGACCAGAGGCAAAAGGAAAGGGACTTTACCAGCAGCAGGGGCTGAGCCCAACCAAACGCCAATCATGGAATTAATTAATAAATTCTGACTACTAAAAATAGGCCCCCAGCTCAGGTGAACCTGGTCAAAGCGGAGGTCGCTAATTTTTGCCCCCACGCCAAGAGGGCAGCACTGATGGAAAAAGGAAAAAAAAAAAAAGGAAACAGAGGTTTTTGTGGCTATGTTTCTACAAAGGCTTGACTGCCTTTGGATACAGCGGTAGGGCTTCTCAGGCTGCAACTGCCCCAGGAATATGCAGAAACAAGCTCATTTGAGGGCTTGTCTGGAGACTGTGCCTTCCCCAGGGGAGGGGTAAAGCCCAATTCAGGTGGAATCCCTCCCTCAAGGAATTCAGACACCAGGGCTTGGTAATTTGAAGCCATTAAAACCAGTCAACAACCTCTCCTCTGTCTCCACCACATCCCCAGCAGGGAGAGTCTGCCAAAGTTAAAGGTACTGCATCATCTTATGCTGGTGGGACCTGCAGGCAGACAAGCACCACATATTGGGCAGGATAAGAAAAACAGAGTCCAGAGACATCACAGGAAA
>PVIY010064156.1:0-10251 GCA_004026745.1 Myrmecophaga tridactyla | reverse complement strand
CAAGCTTAGTCCATTAGCAGTCAAAGGTATTACTGAAAAGGCATTTAATGATTTCACCATCTTATATTATTTATTTTGTTTCTCAGATCTATGTATTCCTTTCCATATTCCTCTTTGTATTATTTAAATTACCCTTAGTGGTGCTCTTCAATTCTATGCCTTCCTGCAGAGCTCCATCTCTTGTCTTTTTTTTCAGCTGACAGAGCCCCTTTTAATTTTTCTTGTAGGATTGCTCTCTTGTGGACAAATTCTATCAGGACTTCTTTGTCTGTGAAAACTTTAATCTCTCCTTCAATTTTAAAGGACGATTTTTCTGGGTATAGAATTCTTGGCTGGAAGTCTTTCTCTTTTAGGACCTTGACTATATCATACCACTCCCTTCTCGCATCTATTTTGGTTCCCCTTGTATATAGCAGATTGTTTTTGTCTCGTGACTTTCAGGATTTTCTGCTTATTTTCAACCTTTGACAGGCTGATTAATGTGGGCCTTGCAGAAGGCCTATTTGGATTTATTCTGTTTGGAGCGTGTTGTGATTCTTTGACTTATATATTCATGTCCTTTATGAGGGTTGGGAAGTTTTCCCCCATTATATCCTTGACTACTCTTCCTAACCCTTTACTTCTCTCTTTTCATTCTGGGACACCAGTCAGTCTTATATTTGGATGCTTTGTTTGGTCTATCATTTCCCTGTGTTCCAGTTCAATTTTTTTCCATCTTTTTTTGCCATTTGCTGTTTTAAGTCTTTGAAATCAATTATCCTGTCCACTATTTCACTTGTTCTTTCTTCTGTCTCTTCAAATGTAGAGTTGTGTACCTCCAGTATGTTTTTTATTTGGTCTACAGAGTCTTTAATATCTGTGATATCTCCTGTTTTTCTATTTATTCTTTCAAGATCCTCTGTTTGCTTTTTCAGTATACTTGATCTCCTTTAGGTCATTTGCTAGCCCTCTTATTTTATTAAGTAGAGTCATATGAATATCTTTGCTTAGTTGTTCCAATGCCTGTGTCTCTTCTGGTGTTCTAATTTGTTCATTAGGCAGGCGATATCTGTCTGCATTGTGATATGCTCAGTGATCTTCTGCTGTCTTCCTGACACGTAACTATCTTGATTGACTTTTTGGGGGAGTTGATTGCTTTCAGTAGTCTAAGGCCTTGTGTTTGTGGGATGGTTGTACAGCAGGGAGCAGAACACAGCATGGGGCACTCAGTGTGGAGATTTGTTTCAGGGCAGGAATGGATGCAGTTTGGGGAGGTTAGGCTGATGCTTGTGACCGTGGGCGCCTGGTGGCCAGGGAGGATGTAGCAGTGCAAGTGCACTGGTCCTGGGGTCGTAAAGCTGGACAGTGTAGGTTTAAGGCATGGGGCCCCTGTGCACAGGCGTAGATTGTGGTAGCAGGTTAGCTTTACTCCTGTGCGGATTAGGAACAGATGTGACCTGGCTGCACAGGTCAGCATTTTCTCAGAACTGGGAAGTGAGGCTGAGGGCTGTGCAGATGTGCGGTTCTAGGACTGCTATAAAGTGTGGGTCCCAGAGCTGAATGATGTTATTGGGGGCCCATGTGCATGTGTTGGTCTGAGAGTGCCATAAAGATATGCACAGAGCTCAGGCAGGGTGTTTTGAGGCTATAGGAAACTATGGGCAGGGGTCGGGTGTAGCCTAGGTATGGAGGTTGGTGCCAGCAAACTTTATGCACTGCCAACAAACTTGAGTGAACAGGGAGTGGGAGGCAGTGCTCAGGAGCCATGCAGGAGAGGTGGGTTGGGCTGCACATGGGGTGGGGGTGAGGGGAAGTTATGTGCACTATGGCCTGGTGGGGTGGGGGCATCTGGAGTGCAGGAAATGGGATGGGTGATACGGTGTGGGTGCATGGTATGTGGGGTGATTCACCGCTCATAGGGCTGTGCAGTTGTGGGGTGCACCCAAGGAATGCAGCCTGGCTTAATCCCTGGTCCCATGTTCTTGTTCATGCACTCCCATGGGCTCCGTGTCTGCAATAGCCACCAGCTTTCTGCCTCTCTTTTCCTCGTCCTCTGCAGCCAGGGCTGCCCCAGGTGGTGCAGAAGCTCTCCCAGGTCAGCTGCACTCCTGACTCATCACTGCAGTCGCCCTGCTGTCCCTTCTCTAACTCTTCCATGGAGCAGGCCTCATATCGAGCTCCTCTAGTCAGTCTTCTTCCTGGAAGCCCAGCATTGAAACGTTTGGTTTACTTTTTTCTTGGTGTGACATATTCCCATGGCTCCAAGGTCAAATGTTCCAAACCAGGTCTGTTCAGCAATACATGGATTCCTTGACAGTCTCAGAGATTTTATAGTTAATTTTAACTGCCAGCTGTTGTAGTAGTTTATTACACATTTTTATCAGTAAAGTTTACTTGAAACTGTTGTTACTGTAGAATAAGAAATAAGAATTCTGCATGTCCCTTACCCCTTCATTCATTCAGAATAGTTTCTAATGGCAGAGAACAAGCTTTCACAAAAAAAACCCACGTGTTTTCAACAGGTGGACTTGTAAAAAAGAATTTGGAGACCAAGAAAGATTATGAGAAGTTGCAGCAGTCACGGAAATCTGGTGAGAAGTTACTATAATGACTTCTGTAAAGTCTTGACATTTTAACTGTCTCTTTCCTATGTTTGCCTTTAAAAATTAGGAGTGATTTGTCAAATTTATGATACCCCCAAATTTTTAAATTTTTAAATTTTTTCTAATTGTGAAATATAAAATGTATAAGCAAAGAAAGAAAAAAGCAATATTTCAAAGCAGTCTTCCACAAGTAGTTATAGGCCAGATCCCAGAGTTTGTCAGGGCTACCATATGATCTCTGATGTTACTGTGGGAACTGCTGTCACTGAGCTGGAATCCTTAAACACAATTGCAGATGAGGGACCCTGAGTTGGCAGAAGCCATGTGGCAGCACTTAAACACCAAAGACAGTGTGGATGTGGCTATTCCAATAGACAGCAGACTCAAAGCAGGAATCAGAACAATCTGATCTGCAGAAATTTGTGGCGTTGGCTAGTCAATCATGGGGTACCTGAGAATACAATACATGGGCAGTCTACTAAATTCTTGTACGAGTTGCATAAATAAAATAGATCTAGGTCAAATGAACAGAAGTCTCACATGAATTACTAAAACATAGAGTCATGGCCCCTTAGTCAATTTCCAGACTTGAAACAATTTATAGACACAGAGACCCTCGAATGAAGGGGACGCCAGGTCTCTTTGGGGGAGAGACCTGCTACACTGTCAGAAATTTATGCTACTAATCTTCCTCCAAGCCTTTCCCAAGGAGACCCATGACCTTTGACCAGGGCAACGGTGCACTGGGGAAAGGAAATGATCAGATATTTCGTGGATTATTAGACACTGGTCCGAAGTGACATTAATACCAGGTGACCCAAAATGTCACTATGGTCCACCAGTCAGAGTTGGGGCTTAGGGAGACCAGGTGATCAATGCAGTTTTAACTCAGGTCTGCCTCACAGTGTGTCCAGTGGACCCCAGACCCACTCTGTAGTTATTTACCCAGTTTCAGAATGCATAATTGGAATAAAACTATTGAGCAACTGGCCGAATCCCCACGTTGGCTCTCTGCCTTGTGCAGTGAGGGCTGTTATGGTGAGAAAGGCGAAGTGGAAGCCACTAGAACTGCCCTACCTAGCAAAATAGTAAATCAGAAGTAATACTGGATTCCAGAAGGGATTGCAGAGATTAGTGCCACTCTTAGGGCTTGAAGGATGCAGGGCTTGTGATTCCCACTACATCCCCTTTCAACTCTCCTGTTTGGCCTGGGCACAAACCGTTCGGTCTTGGAGGATGACAGTCCATTGTAAGCTCAACCAGGTGGCAACTCCAATTACAGCTACTGTTTCAGATGGGGTATCATTGTCTTAGCAAAGCAATACATCCCGTGGTACCTGGCATGCAGCTATACATCTGGTAAATGCTTTTTTTCTCAATAGTTGTAAGGTCCACCAGAAATTTGGATTTATTCTGTTTGGAGTTTGTTGGGCTTCTTTGACTTATATATTTATGTCCTTTATGAGGGTTGGGAAGTTTTCCCCCATTATATCCTTGACTACTCTTCCTAGCCATTTACATCTCTCTTCTCATTCTGGGACACGAATCAATTTTATATTTGTGTGCTTTGTTTGGTCTATGATTTCCCTGAGTTCCAGTCCAATTTTTTTCCATCATTTTTGCCAGTTGCTGCTTTGAGTCTTTGAAATCAATTATCCTGTCCTCTATATCACTTGTTCTTTCTTCTGTCTCTTCAAATGTAGTGTTGTGTGCCTCCAATATGTTTTTTATTTCGTCAACAGTTTTTAATATCTGTGATATCTGCTGTTTTTCTATTTATTCTTTCAAGTTCCTCTTTATACTCTACTCTGTCTTCTTGATCTCCTTAAGGTCATTTGCAATCCCTCTTATTTTATTAAGTCTAGTCATATGAATATCTCTGCTTAGTTGTTCCAATATCTGTGTCTCCTCTGGTGTTCTATTTGTTCATTAGACAGGCGATATCTGTCTGTATTGTGATATGCTCAGTGATCTTCTGCTGTCTTCCTGGCATGTACCTATCTTGATTGACTTATTTGGGGAGTTGATTTCTTTCAGTAGTCTAAGGCCTTGTGTTTGTGGGATGGTTGTACAGCAGGGAGCATGACACAGCATGGAGCACATAGCATGGAGATTTGTTTCAGGGCAGGTATGGATGAAGTTTGGGGATGTTATGTTGATGCCTGTGAAGGTGGGCACCTTGCGGCCAGGGAGGATGTAGCTGTGCAATGGACCGGTCCTGGGGTCTTAAACCTGGTGAGTGCTGGTTTAAGGCATGGGGCCCCTTGTTCACAGGCCTAATGCTGTGGCAGCAGATTAGCTTTACTCCTGTGTGGATTACGAGCAGATGTGACCCGGCTGCACAGTTCAGCACATTCTCAGAGCTGTGAAGTGTGGCTGAGGGCTGTGCACATGTGTGGTTCTAGGACTGCTATAAAATGTGGGTCGCAGAGCTGAATGATGTGGTTGTGGGCCCAAGTGCATGTGTGGGCCTGGGAGTGCAATAAACAAATGCACAGAGCTCAAGCACGGTGTGGTTAGGCTCTGAGATAGTAAGCAATGGGGTCGTGTGTAGCCTAGGTATGGAGGTTGGTGCCAACAAACTTTATGCACTGGCAACAAACTGCAGGGAACAGGGAGTGGGAGGCAGTGCTTAGGAGGAATGCAGGAATGTGGCTTGTGATGCAAATGGGGTGGGGGTGAGGGGCAGTTATGTGCACTGGGGTTGGTGGGGTGGGGGCACCTGGAGTGCAGGAAATGGGAGAGGGTGATAAGGTTTGGGTGCATTGGTGTGGGGTGAGTCGCCAGTCATGGGGCTGTTCATGTGAGGGGAGCGCACACAAGGAACTCAGCCTGGCTTACTCACTGGTCCCGTGTTCCCGTCCGTGCACTCCCGTGGGCTCCATGCCTTCGCACCAGCCTCCGGCTTTCTGCCTCTCAGTTCCTCGGCCTCTGCAGCCAGGGCTGCCCCAGGTGGTGCAGAAGCTCTCCCAGGTCAGCTGTACTCCCGAATCACTGCTGCAGTCACCCTCCTATCCCTTCCCTAACTCTTCCATGGGGCAGCGCTCATCTCGAGTTCCTCTAGTCAGCCATCTTCCCAGATGCCCAGCATTGAAACGTTTGGTTTACTTTTTTCTTTGTGTGACATATTCACACGGCTCCAAGATCAAATGTTCCAAACCAGGTCTGTTAACAGATACAGGGCTTCCTTGAAACTTTCAGAGATTTTATAGCTAATTTTAACTGTCAGCTGTTGTATTAGTTTCTTATACATTTTTATCAATAAAGATTTCTTGTAGCTGTTTTTAGTGTAGAATAATAAAAAACAATTCTGAATGACCCTTACTGCTTCATCCGTTCAGAATAGTTTCTAATGGCAGAGGATAAACTTTCACACAAAAACGTGCGTTTTCAACTTGTGAACTGGTATAAAGAATTTGGAGACCAAGAAAGATTATCAGAAGTTGCAGCAGTCACGAAAATCTGTCGAGAAGGTACTGTAATGACTTCTGTAAACTCTTTACATTTTAACTGTCTGTTTCCTATGTTAGCCTCTAAAAATTAGGGGCAAGTTATCAAATTTCTGTTACACCAAAATTTATAAATTTTTAAATTTTTTTAAATGTGAAATATAAAATGTATAAGCAAAGAAAGAAAAATGCAATAGCTTCTAAGCAGTCTTCAACAAGTATTTATAGGCAGATCCCAGAGTTTTTCAGGGCTACTGTATGATCTCAGATGTTACTGTGGGAACTGCTGTCACTGAACTGGAATCCTTAAACACAATTGCAGATTATGGGATCCTGAGTTGGCAGAAGCCAGGTAGCAGCTCTTAATCACCAAAGACAAGGTGGATGTGGCTATTCCAATAAACAGCAGACTCAAAGCAGGACTCAGAACAATTTGATCTGCAGGAATTTGTGGAGTTGGCTAGTCAGTCAGGGGCTACCTAGGAATACAATAGATGGGAAGTCTACTAAATTCTTGTTTGAGCTGCATAAAAAAAAGAGTTCTATGTGAAGTGAACAGAAGTATAACACGAATTACCAAAACATAGAGTAACTTCCTCTTAGTCAATTTCCAGACTTGATACAATACATAGATCCAGAGCCCCTTGAATGAAGGGGAGGCCAGGTCTCTTTGGGGGAGAAACCTGCTCCCCTGTCAGAAATTTATGCTATTAACCTTCCCCCAAGCCTTCACCAAGGAGACCGCTGGCGTTTGACCAGGGCAACGGTGCACTGGAAAAAGGAAATGATCAGATATTTTGGGGATTATTAGACACTTGTTCCAAAGTGACATTAGTTCCAATTGACCCAAAACGTCATTGTTGGCCAACAGTCAGAGTTGGGGTTTAGGGAGACCAGGTGATCAATGGAGTTTTAGCTCAGGTCTGCCTCACCGTGGGTCCAGTGGACCCACAGATCCGTTCAGTAGTTATCTCCCCAGTTCCAGAATGCATAATTGGAATAAAAATACTGAGCAACTGGCCGAATCCCCACGTTCGTTCTCTGACTTGTGCTATGAGGGCTGTTATGGTGGGAAAGGAGAAGTGGAAGCCAGTAGAACTGTCCTACCAAGCAAAATAGTAAGTCAGAAGTAATACTGGATTCCTGAAAGGATTGGAGAGATTATGCCACTCTTAGGGACTTGAAGGATTCAGAGCTGGTGATTCCCACTACATCCCCATTCAACCCTCCTATCTGGCCTGTGCAGAAAACAGATGGGTCTTGGATGATGACAGTGGTTCATCGTAAGTTCAACCAGGTGGTAACTCCAATTGCATCTGCTGTTTCTGTAGGGGTATCATTGCTTGAGCAAAGCAATACATCCCGTGGTACGTGGCATGCAGCTGTTGATCTGGCAAATGCTTTTCTTCTCAATAGTTGTTAGTAAGGACCACCAGAAATTTGGATTTATTCTGTTTGGAGTTTTCTGGGCTTCTTTGACTTATATATTTATGTCCTTTATGGGGATTGGGAAGTTTTTCCCCATTATATCCTTGACTACTCTTCCTAGCCTTTTACTTCTCTCTTCTTATTCTGGGACATCAATCAGTCTTATATTTGTATGCTTTGTTTGGTCTATCATTTCCCTGCGTTCCAGTTCATTTTTTCCCCATCTATTCGCCATTTGCTGTTTTCAGTCTTTGAAGTCAATTATCCTGTCTTCTATATCACTTGTTCTTTCTTCTGTCTCTTCAAATGTACTGTTGTGTGCCTCCAGTATGTTTTTTGTTTGGTCAACAGAGTCTTTAATATCTGTGATATCTGCTGTTTTTCTATTTATTCTTTCAAGGTCCTCTTTATGCTCTTCTCTGTCTTCTTGATCTCCTTTAGGTCATTTGCTATCCCTCTTATTTTATTAAGGAAACTCATATGAATATCTTTGCGTAGTTGTTCCAATGTCTGTGTCACCTCTGGTGTTCTAATTTGTTCGTTAGACAGGCGATATCTGTCTGCATTGTGATATGCTCAGAGAACTTCTACTGTCTTCCTGGCAGGTAACCATCTTGATTGACTTATTTGGGGAATTGATTTCTTACAGTAGTCTAAGGCATAGTATTTGCAGGATGGTTGTTCAGCAGAGAGCAGGACACAGCATGGGGCACTCAGTGTGGTGATTTGTTTCAGGGCAGGTATGGACGCAGTTTCGGAAGTTATGTTGATGCTTGTTAACGTGGGCACCTTGCAGCCAGGGAGGATGTAGCTGTTCAGGTGCACTACTCCTGGTGTCATAAACCTGGTCAGCACTTGTTTAAGGCATTGTGCCCTTTGTGCAGAGGTGTAGAGCTGTGGCAGCAGGTTAGCTTTACTCCTGTGTGGATTAGGAGGAGATGTGACCTGGCTGCACAGGTCAGCACTTTCTCAGAGCTGGGAAATGAAGCTGAGGGCTGTGCACATGTGTGGTTCTAGGACTGCTGTAACGTGTGGGTCCCTGAACTGAATGGCGTGATTGGGGACCCATGTGCATGTGTGGTCCTGGGAGTGTCATAAGCAAATGCAGAGAGTTCAGGCAGGGTGTGGTGGTGATGTCAGAATCTATGGGCTCTGGTTGGATTTAGCCTAGGTATGGAGGTTGGTGCCAGCACACTTTATGCACTGTCAACAAACTGCATGGAACAGAGAGTAGGAGGCAGTGCTCAGGAGGTGTGCAGGAGAGGTGGGTTGGGCTGCACTTGGGGTTGGGGTGAGGGGAAGTTATGTGCACTGGGGTCTGGTGGGGTGGGGGCATCTGCTGTGCAGGCAATGAGAGCAGGTAATAGGGTTTGGGTGCCTGGGGCATGGGGTGAGTCACTGGTCATGGCGCTGTGCAGGTGAGGGGATCACATCCAAGGAATGCAGCCAGGCTTATCCCTGGTCCCGTGTTCCCTTGGGTGCACTCCCATGGGCTCCACGCCTTCGCACAAGCATCCAGCTTTCTACCTCTCAGTCCCTCGGCCTCTGTAGCCAGGGCTGCCACAGGTGGTTCAGAAGCTCTCCCAGGTCAGCAGCACTCCTGAATCACCACCGAAGTCGCCCTCCTATTACTTCTCTAACTCTTCTATGGAGTAGGGCTCATCTAGAGCTCCTCTGCCCAGCCGTCTTCCTGGATGCCCAGTATTGAAAAGTTTGGTTTACTTTTCTGTGTGTGACATATTCACATGGCTCTAATGTCAAATGTGCCAAACCAGGTCTGTCCAGAGATACAGGGCTTCCTTGAAAGTCTCAGAGATTTTACAGTTAATTTTACCTGCCAGCTGCTACATTAGTTTATTACACATTTATATCAATAAAGTTTACTTGAAGGTATTTTTAGTGTAGAATAAGATAAGAATTCTGCATGTCCCTTGCCCCTTCATCCATTCAGAACAGTTTCTAAGGGCAGAGAAGAAACTTTCACACAAAACCATGCGTTTTCAACACGTGGACTCGTAACAAAGAATTTGGAGACCAATAAAGATTATGAGAAGTTGCAGCAGTCACAGAAATCTGGCCAGAAGGTACCGTAATGGCTTCTGTAAACTCTTGACATTTTAACTATCTCTTTCCTATGTTTGTCTTAAAAAATTAGAGGAGAATTGTCAAATTTATGATACCACAAAATGTATAAATTTTTAAATTTTTTAATTGTGAAATATAAAATGTATAAAGAAAAAATCAACAATTTTCAAAGCTCATTTCAACAGATTTCAAAGATTGCTAAGGGACACCATTCTACTGTTTTAGATTTTTCCTTCTATCTATCTGGTCGAAAACACTGGAGGCTAAAAGAAGTGTCAATATGATGATTCAGCAGTCATACTGATTTGTCAAATCCTATTTTCTCTTTTATAAGTCCTCCTTCTCCTCTGATTCTTCTCCCAATCTATAGGGATCTTTAGGCAATGCCCGTTCTGAATTATTCATGTTGAGAAGGGGTGTCAGGAGTAAAGGTTAGGGAAATTTAATTAGTTCATAATGTCAGAGAGGCTGCCCCTCTCAGTTTCAGGAATTAATTGACGTAGTTATCCTTTTGGATTTCCAAGTTTCAGGAAAGCAAACTTAGTGCAGGAAACTTTTATAGAGTCTAATTTTGATCCCTAGGTGTTCTTTATATTTAACAGGGGTGATGTTAGTTGGGATTTAGTAAACCATGGCAATTAGCACTATCTAACTGAAGCTTGCATAAGTGTCCCCTCCAGAATAGCCTCTTGACACTATTGATCTCC
>PVIY010064155.1:0-10255 GCA_004026745.1 Myrmecophaga tridactyla | reverse complement strand
CAGCTATGACATTCCATGTAGAATAAGTGACATATCACCAGTGTTTAAGTTCAAACACTGAGGGCAAACACCTATATAGCAGTGATAGAGAATGTTCTGAATAAACAATGAAGCAGTGAGTTTATACCACAACATTTTACACATATTTAAAATAACAATTCCTGCTAAGATAACATGATTTTGGGCTGGAAATTTTAGGAAAATATTTTAACATGCAAATGAATTGTAGCACAATGCAATGTATCTAACTATGAATCCCCTAAAATATGTGAGATTATCATGGAGAATTTGATCATGTGAATAATATAGTTTTGTTGAAGTTCTGAGTGGATGAAGACAAAAATAGTGAAGCAGAAGGTTGCAAAAGTAAGCTGAAACCAGCTTTTAAAGAACCTTTTTTATCTAGCTAAGACATCTGTATTTTGCATGTTAATGAGTAGTTACCACTTACACTGAGAGTTTGAGAAATAAATTGACCTACCAGGTTTGGGGCTGCTTTTACTGAGTTCCATCAATCAACTTGCAATGTCTCTGAACATCAGCAGGTTTATTTGAAAAATTAAAACATTCACATTGTTCTTCCAAACAAGCCATTATGCTATATCTCAAGTTGAGGATTTCTGTTTGCAGTTTAGATACAACTGAAAGTTAAATGTTTTAAACATTAAACAAATCACAATCCTTTCTTGGCTTCAACTACCTCTCACTGCTGCTATATTCAAGGAGGATTTCACTTGGCTACTGAGACCATCAGCTCTAATTTGTTAATGGTAATATTTACAAATAGGTGCCTTCCTCATACCTTCTTTGGGGAGCTTTTGACATAAGGTCATAATCTTTGAAGGATTCTTGATTTCTCAATGTTTAATATTGAAAAATGCATTCTTCCCAACATTCTGAATGCATGGTCACACACAAAAAATGCAGTAACCATGCATATAAATCTCACACCAATTACTGTAAAGAAAAACATACCACTTATTTTATCTTAAAATAAATACTTTTAAATCTGGTTTTAAGAAGTAAAGAGATTCAGGTTTTCACCCTAGAAGGCTATAGCTTTCATGTTTTCTTTCCATGTGAATGTGAACATTATTTAAGCTCTCTGTTCTTCTGTTTCATTAACTATAAAGAGAAATATCATAATAATTCCTGCCTTATATGGTTGCAATGATGATAAATTTGGTTAAGAATAAGAAATAATAGTAACTGGCATTACTGAGAAATATATAATTTTTCCACATTATGAATAATAGCAGGAGTGTTAGCACCATATTGATATTCATATAAATATCAACAAAGTGCCAGGGACATAAGAATCTGTCAGTTATATGTGGAGTAATGCTGAGATTTTTTTGGTTCTCACTACATGACGAATCATGTAACGTGTTAATAACTTGTTAGTAACTTTTATGAGCTTCAGAGACTAAATTGCTGTAACTCTAAAAAATAAGCCTCTTGGTAATTGTTGAGCTCATTGATGTCCTTGTTAAATTGTTGAATGGGACAAAAACATCTTTTTTTGGTTATAATTTTAATCAGGCTTTTTCCTCTGTAGACATGGAGGTGGGAAATCATACATTCCTAATTGAATTCATCTTTCTGCACTGCACATCAAATATCCAATTGCAGTTGGTTCTATTTGGAATATTTCTGAATCTCTACTTGGTAATCTTGTCAGGGAACATGGCCTTTTTATCTTAATTTGGACTGATTCTCACTTGCACACACCCATGTACTTTTTCATTGGCAGTCTATCTTTCCTGGATTTCTGGTACACATTTGTGTATACCCCCAGAATCTTGGCTATTTTGTCTCTGAAGAGAAATGTATGTCCTCAGCAGTATGTGGAAGCCAGATCTTTTTTTCCTTAGTTGTAGCCTACACTGAGTGCTATCTCCTAGTAGTCATGGCTTATGACTGCCACATGGCAATTTGAGCCCACTACTCTATTCATGTACCAAGTCTAGTTCTTTCTGTGCTGGTCTTGTTGCTGTGGCCTGCAAAGGAGGCCTCCTGAATGCCATAGACCACACTGCCAACATTTTTCATGTGAAATTATGTGGTGAAAATATCATTGACCACTTCTTCTGTGATGCTCCAATATCTGGTAAAAATGTCCTCTTCAGACATCCAGGTCTATGAAAAAGTCCTTCTGGGTGTGGTGGCCTTCACAGTACTGTCCAGCACACCTGCCATCCTCATCTCCTACTTCAGCATCCTCCTGGCTATCCCGACGATCTGCTCTGCCTCTGGGAGGCACAAGGACTTCTCCACCTGTGCGTCCCACCTGATCTCAGTCAGGCTTTTCTAAGGGTACTTGTTTTCATGTATTCAAGGCCCAGCTCCACTATTTCCTAGAATGAGATAAAATGGCTGCTGTGTTCCACATGGTGGTGAATCCATTACTCAACCCTCTCATCTATAGCCTGAGGAACAAGGATGTCAAAGGGGCTTTCAGAAAAGCAATACAGAGATGAAATATCATTTTTTTCTTTTTGCTGAACATTCTTTTTGAATTTTCCAAATTATTGCCTTGGTGATACTTTTTAAACCTTGCAATATTTAAATTAAGTACATTATACTGAAAACAATGAAATATTGTGTAAACTACTCTTTAATTGTTATTATTGTGTCATAATGTAAAATAATTTAAACCTAAAATATTGAATTATTGACATTCTCCCCAATGGTATTGTGCCTCTTGGCACAATAAAATAGGGTTTCCTCAAAATTTATCCTCTTACTTGTCTTGGAAGTTCTTAGGGAGAAATAAATGGAGTTTGATTTATTTTGTATTTGTTTAGGCTTTGAAGTTTGATAAACAAATTGTGTTGCTTTGGAGAAGATATAGAACAGTTGGACAACTAAAATATGATAAGGATTTTAAAATATTTGTTCTAAGTAAGGTGTGTTTCTTAGTTTCCTGGCTGCTAGACTAAATGTCAAAATGATGTTTTGCCTTAAAGAACATCAAATTTTCTATAGCATTTTCTGGGCTAGAAACCTTGCTCCCCCCTGGGTCAGTGGCATTCTGGAGGGATGACAATCATTTGAGGTTTCTTGACCTTTATGTCACATGGCAATATCCTAACTGTTCTGTTGATTTCCAGTTTCTACTCCTCCAAGTGGCCTTCTGTCCTAGTTTGTTAGCTGCCACAATGCAATAAACCAGAAACAGAATCACTTTGTAAAAGAGGAATTTATTAAGTTTCTAATTTACAGTTCTAAGGCTGAGAAAATGTCCCAATTAAAATAAGTCTATTGAAATGTCCAATCAAAGGCATCCATCCAGGGAAGGATATCTTGATTCAAGGCCAGTGGAGTTCATGATTTCTCTCTTTAGTGAGAAGGCACATGGCAAACATAGTCAGGGCTTCTCTCCCACCTGAAAGGGCACATGGTGAACACAGCATCATCAGCTAACTTTCTCTCCTGGCTTCCAGTTCCATGAAGCTCCCCAGGAGGTATTTTCCTTCTTCATCTCCATAGGTCACTGCCTGGTGGTCTCTGCTTCTTGTGGCTATGTCATTCTGCTTTGCTCTCTCTGAATCTCCCATTTTGTAAAATATTTCCTCTTTTATGGGACTCCAATAAACCAATCTAGACCCACCCAAATGTGTGGAGACATGTCATCACCTAATACAGCTTAACAAACACTCTTGACTAAATCACATCATCCAGGGAGATGATCTGTTTACAGTTTCAAACATACAGTATTGAATAGGGAATATACAGCCTTTAGGAAATGAGATTTAGGTTAAAACATGGTTTTTCTATGGGACATACATCCTTTCAAACCAGCACCCTTCTCTTCATAAAGCCTCCCATATTACTGTTTATACCCAATCTCGTTCAGCTGAGTCTCAACTTAACTAAAAATATCCCATCTACATACCATCAGAATGGTATCAACAGAAATGGTCTAAGACTAAGAATATATATATTTTTTCCTCGGGTTTCTAACCCAATCTGTCAGTGTTCCCTCCAAATTCCTTTATAAAGATCAAATTGTGTATAAAGATAATAGCTCTCTAACCTCTGTGCCTTTTACTTTAGTGTAATATTTGGCAAAGTGTTAAAGACTTGATTACACTATAAAAATATCCTGACTCTTTTAGGATTGTGTATCAATGTAAGAGTGACCTTTTTCTGAGATAATGAACCCTCCACAGTACTTTCCTTCAAGGAACAACATTGCATATAGCCCTTCTGAGAGAAATTAAGAACAATTGAAATAATTTTGAACATTCAAAAAAGTAAAACTCAATTATTCTAGACCCAGTGATCACCTTATTTTACCAGAAGAACTTATGAAGAAAGTTACAATTCAGTCTGGACATATATCAAATTTTAAGTAGATATTTTATCTGATGCTCTCTGTAACACTGCAAGTTAAAGATTATTGCATTTTACAAATGAGAAGCTGGAAGCTCAGAAGTAGAAATTTAGTTAAGCTTCTAAATAAGCTTCTATTAGTACAAGCTTAATCACTTTTTCTGTAATAAGCACATTCCCAAGAATATCAAAAATAAAATTTTACTATATTCACAGGAATTTCACCATTCACATTAGCAATAACATTTCTGATCTTTCCTTCCACATGTATTTGCATATATTTTCTAATACTTCACTGCTGTCCACCCATTTATGTATATGAGGGTGTGTAAATATATATATATTTACATATATATACATATATACTTTTTTGCATGGGCAGGCACCAAAAAATCAAACCTGATCTCTAACATGGCAGGTGAGAACTCTGCCTGTTGAGCCACCAGCACTTTCCCCTTTTTTTCATAAAAGATTCTTATCATCCCTTGTTCTTCTATCACTACAGAAATCCGGAGAGTACTTGACAAGAAGGATTTGGGAATATTCACTAGATCTCGACAATCCGTTAAATTTTTTTTTACATTTACTTACAACCCATTCCATGGTGGGAAAAATATTTGATCTACTTGGAAGAGATCATCAAATAAAATTTAATTATTTGGGAACCCAGATGTACAATACACTCTTCTACTTTCTATTAGATCAAAACACCCTAGAATGAGGGTAATTATTGTCTGAAGGTTTGCATGGAATCATGAAATAGTTAGAAAAAGGCTCAATCATGATTGTTGAGATGTTCTCCAAGATGTGCTGTGTTTTAAAATGTTAGCCTATATATGACGCCATCTTTCTTTATCAAGAATGTACATGTCCAGAAATTAAGGGTATGAAATAGACATGACCTATGGTGGCCAGGAAGGTGAGTCTTGTAGACCTCCAATTTCGGAGAGTGTAATTGACCAAAGGACCTATTAGCTGAGCTCTGACATCCATTTCCACTTTCACACCAAAATCATCCCCCCCAAACACTTCTGACAGTCAATGAATAACCAGAACAGAGATACAAAGGAAAGTCTGTTTTGTAGACCCTAAAATGTTCTTAGAGCTGACTTTACCTTGTGGGCTACTGGCTGATCTTTCCTTAGAATTAACAATGGTGTAGTTTGCTTTCAACTATCCTTCCTTTTCTCCTTCCTTTGGGAGTCAGACTTGCATCTTGTGTTTCCACCCCTAGAGCATCCTGTTTCCCTCCCCACTTTGCCTTGCACAGTCATTGTTGTTTCCCTAATAAAAAACCTGTACATTTAATTACATTTTCATGTTGTTTCTCAGAGGACTCTGGATTACACTGTCTCTTTATTATTATATGAAATAGCTTACAAGAATTTTTATTTCATGCTTCTAGAACCCTAGTCTCAGTGAGTCAGCACTCTTTGCACTCAAGAAGAGTGCTTGCCCAAAGGAACATCAACAGTATTCTCATCCATTGGAATCTGAAATGCTCCTGGCCATCTAGGACTCAACTGGCCCTGAACCAATAGGGATCCCTTTACTGAGAAATGTGTTGATCCCAGTCACCAAAAGTAAATGAGTAAATGCTGGAAAATGGGTCAAGGAAAACTCTATTTGTAATCCATGTATTTAGTGGTGTACCTCCCCTTGCTCTCTTAAAACACCCTTTCAGAGGAAACATATGCCCTTTGAAAGGACACATTCTACCCCCAATAATAACAAGATGGCCAAACACCTGCATCTCATTAGAAGGAAGGTTTAGAATATTTTACCAAGTAAATATATCCATTCAAGTGAGAGACTAGGAAGGAATGAATATGACAGAACCAAGAAGGCCCATTGACAATGATATTTACTTGCAATTACTTAATATATAGTCTTGATTTTGTATGTCTCAGCTACATAGATCTTTGTTAGTTCATTAGATTATTATGTCGGGGATTATAAGGAAGCTGTAATCTAGAAATTCTCCTTGCTCATCATGCTGTTATAAAAGGTCATCAAGAGTTGTAAATTTCATTTAGAAGATTTAATTTCATGAGACTCTTGCATGAACACCCAAATTTTTACTTTATGCCATGTTTATTTCATAAAACTCATATCTAAAAGTCATATTTTGTAAAGTCACTTTCTTTTGATATTTAAAATTTTTATTTATAATTAGAAAAATTAAATTTCCTCACATGTTATACTGTAGTTTCAACTTAATATGCCAGGTGTTTTTGAATGCTTAAAGCCATAAAGTATACATGGCCTACTTCCAGAACAGAGATTAAAAACCTATTGCTAATCTTATATATATCCTGAAACATTGATGTCATATTTGTAATTAAACATTGATTAAGTTAATATTTATTTTTATGCCTTTCAATGATTATTATTAGCTTTCCTTTATCTCCCTATTAAGGTATTGGTGTTATTATTTAGATATGATTCTAGAGTGAGATATTTTTTCCAGATACAAAATAATAAATGTATACATTTAGCATATTAAGGTTTTAGCCTCTGCTTTTGTGTTGATTCTTGTTTGGACACTGGAACATTGTTGCTTCTCCTAAGAATATTAAATAAAAGCCACTGCTATCAGTTTGATTTTCTGTTTTGCAGTTAAATTTCAGGGTTACAATAATACCACACCTTACATAAAAATCTGTCACATCAGTTTATTATTTACTTATCTTTTTTTTCTTGCATGGGCAGGCAACAGGAATCAACCCCAGATCTCTGGCATGGCAGGTGAGAACTCTGCCTCCTGAGTCACCATGGCCTTCCCCATATCAGTTTAAATTTTATAACCAGCATTTCTCTCCAGTTAATATATGTTCTACTTTACTTTGACTGATATTCTATAATTTATTTTCTGTCATCATAACATAATGATTTAGTTTAACAATTAAAATGTGTGCATTATTCTATGAACTTCAATATCAGTAGTGAGAATTATTGAACTCTCATGTTTGAGAAAAAGCCTGAGTCATCATAAGCAGTGTTCCTTTTTAGAACATTTGGCTAAATCAAGCATTTTAGAATTCCACTTCTTCTAGTGGGTTTCCAGTGTTTTAGCACAGGGCAAAAGCTGATAATTTGTGCATCCGTTGGTATCACTTTCCAGGGTTATATGTATGGCCATCAGTTCTGAGTGCTCCTCCCTGGTTCTGAGTGACACTCCTACTTTTTCTGGAATTTCATGGTTAACTAGCAGAATGAACATAACAGTGCTTACACGATAGACACATGAGCATATATATCCTTTATAAACATTAATTATATTAGCACTGCCTTACTTTTAAAAATAAATCAAAATTACATGAAACCTCATATATCTGCCCCATTTTAAAAACCAGTATGTGTTTGTATTCTCTATATGACCATTTTTCTTTTAAATAACATATGTACATAGACTCTCATTTCTTGCCTTGATTACTCCACCATAATTATTATGTTTTGTAATAATAATTGCTTTTTGTGATCAGAAAAGCACAATTTTGATGACAATAATCCATCCAATTGCCTCTAGAAAATAAACCATAAACCCACAGACTGATTCATGAAAAGGAAAACCTATATACTTTTTGTTAATTTTTCCTTAATGGAAAAACACATGTAAGAGAAAAAAGCACAGGTGACTGGTTCAGTGGTTAGAATGCCTGCTTATCAAGTGGAAGAACTGAGTTTGATTCCTGGACTATGCACTCCTCCTGCCACCCAAAAAAAGTAAAGCTGTATTGTGGGCAGGCCACTGTGGCTCAGAAGGCAGAGTTCTTGCCTGCCATGCGGGAGACCAGGTTCAATTTCCAGACCATGTAATCCCTCCCAAGCCCAAACAAAAAGACAGGTGAGATCATGATTTCTGAGCTGATTTTAAACCAAGTTAATCCCAAGGTTCTACTAGGCACTACTGGATCTCTGAGTTAATGCTCTGGGGTATATAGTAAAAATTTAAAGCCATTTTTTAAATTCTGCAATAGGAATAAAAAGTGAGACTGTTGATTAGTTTTCAATCATAGGAAAATATTATAAATTAATACTTTTAATAATATAAATTAAATCATATATGTTAATTCAACATATTTTGCCCTATTTTTATGAAATTACTGTATAGATATTATATTTATCACTCTATTAAAATCTACTTATGTTAAAGAGAATGTACTGTTCTATTATTTTAAGAAAAGGGTTCTTTTTGGTTTTAGTTTGTTTGTTTTGTATTCAACATGGAATTCATATCAAATCGTTATATTTTATATTAGACTTTTATATTGGAGGTTGCCCTTATTTTCTTTTCTTGTGTCTACTGAAATGACATTTGTCAGGGTGGGAAATTCTTTAATTCTATAACAATCTTTGATCTTTAGTGGCCAAAATTATATATGCTTAAGGTACAAATAACCAGACAAAAACCTTGCTTGCATCTATATTTTTCCTTTTTTTGGTGCATGGTGCAGGAATTGAACCCAGGTCTCCCACATGGAAGACAAACATTCTACCACTGCTTCCTGCTCACATCTTTTTTAATGGAAAAGAAACAGGATTTATTTGAGGAATTTGTTCAGAGCTTCTTTAACATCCTTATTCCTCAGACTGTAGATCATTGGGTTCAACATGGGGAACACCACTGTGTAAAGTATAGAAGTTATTTTGTCCCTATCCAATGAATAGTTAGACCGGGGCTGAGCGTATGTGTAGAGAATAGAACCACAGTATAAGGTGACAGAGGTCAGGTGAGAGGAGCAGGTGGAGAAGGCTTTGAGGCGGCCCTGGGTGGAGAGGATCCTTGAGATGATGATGATGATGAAGAGGTAGGTGGTCAGGATGAACAGAGTGGGGGCAATGACATTGGAGGTCAGGAGGAAGGTCAGTGCAGCCTGGAAATCATCCTTCCTGCCACAAGCAATTTTCACCAAGGGAAGGAAATCACAGAAAAAGTCATCAATGATGTTGTCCTCACAGAATTCCAAAGCAAAAGTTCTTTTTGTGATGACAGCAGAGTTACTAAAGCCACCAAGATATGAGGCAGCCACCAGAAATGCACATAGCTTTATGGACATTACCTGAGAATAAATCAGTGGCTTGGAGATGGCCACATAGCGGTCATAAGCCATGGCAGCCAACAGGAAGCACTCACTGTAAGCCAGCCCAGCAGAGAAGAGGAACTGTGCTACACAGCCAGCAAAGGAGATGCTCTTGTCTTCAGAGATGCAGATCACTAGAATCTTTGGGGTGTAGACAGAGGAATACCAGAGATCCAGGAAAGTCAGATTTCCAATGAAAAAATACATGGGTGTGTGGAGCCGGGAGTCATTGCAGATCAACACAATGAGAGTGGTGTTTCCCACCACAGTCACAGAGTAAACTCCAAGGAACACTCCAAACAGAACCAACTGCATCACGGGATCTGTGGTGAAGCCCACCAAGATGAACTGAGTCACGGTGTGATTGCCCCTCTCCATGGCTACAAGGAATCTCACCTAAGAGGGGTAAATGAGTGCTCGTATTGAGTCAATGAGCTGCATTTATTGAAAATATGTTAACTAGATGACATCTAGTTACATCTAGTTACTACGTCTAGAAGTTTCAATGATTTAGTCAGTACAGGTACTCAATTACTATCTTTAAATTTGAAACTATCGTTAGGATTTTAAAATTACATTTGCAAATTATGAATTTGTAAGCTAGGTAATTTTTTTCTAGATGTGATTATTAAACTAAATGAAGGCTTGTAATTTGTATTTTCTTGTGTTTGGGTTCTCTTGCAAATGTTAATTTGGTTTTTATTAACTGTGTGCCTTTTAAAATAAAGTTTAACTTGTTTTCCCATAAATACTGGAATTTATATCACTTGTTAAGATATTTATTAGTGAATCAGATTTTTTTCTTATAGTGCATATATTTTTTGGAACAACCA
>PVIY010064154.1:0-10251 GCA_004026745.1 Myrmecophaga tridactyla | reverse complement strand
ACATTTTTCATCTGAGAAAAAACTGGAGTTGCTGTAATGGTAATCAAAGTAAAGTTTGGAGAGTTGGTGTATATGGTAGAATAGTAGGGGTTTCCATTACTCACTCAAGACATGCTCTACAAAATATCTTTTCTTCAGAAAATGTCTATGAGCTGGGTGTATTGGAAAGGAAACAGGAAGTCTTTTGAAATTTTGAAAGCGATACCATCGCCCTTCCTCCTGAAGTAAACTCAAGTGTAAGTTTGGCATCCAGCATGGAGTCTGCATGATGTGGTGTGACATGGATGAGGTGGATTAGCCCTTAAAAAGTATTTCTCCCTCTCTCCGGTTTTGGATCATGTATTGGAGAGGATGGTGAACTAGCAGGTGTATATGTAATCAAGACTTATGGGAAGAACTTCTTACTACCTGAATTGCAGAAAATGTTGCATTTGCCAATCTAACACTTTAGTGGAGTCTTCTTGATTATACAATGTTCCTAATGGGAGCAAAAGTATTGCATTTCCTGGCTGCACTGTTTTCAAGTGGTTTTATTTTTTTCCAGTTTTTTCTACTTGAAAGACATACCTCGAGGTTTTTCAAAGATATTGAGAGTATATACCTATGAAATTTCTTCACAAATTTTTAAGAGATTGTTTGGAAAGAGATTTCTGCTTAAAGAAAAAGAGTTAATGCAAGTAAACTATTAGATACAGGAACTTATTGCAAATGCATGGATCTTCCTGGATAAGATTCTGGGAATTGATACATGAATTTGTTGGAAGTGAGACCACAATGATGCTGTGTACTTTGGATAAATGTATACAACCAGTGCACGTTTACCGATTTCAAAGTATGATTCACAATATATTCTTTGCAGTCTTCCCTAAGAAAGAGCTTATCAAAGACATTTGGAAAATTGTCTGGTCTATGTGATAAAATATTTTGTTGACAATTCACACTGATTGAATATGGAGTAAGGTGGGTCTTTCATTTGTACCAGAGAGACATCAAAACTGACAAGCTGAGAATTTTAATCCTCAGATTATGGTACAATCAAAACTAAGAAATTTGCAGTACTGCCTGAATCAAATCTCTTTTCTCAGTAAATTACATTTCTTAAGGGGGTATGACAAAAACAGAGTCTGATACTTGGGTTAATATACTGCAATGTAAATGAATTCAGAACTCTACAAAGATATAAAGTGAATTAAATAAATTAACACATCTTTTTTTCTCTAACTTGTCATTACCCCAGAGTAATCTCTCATTTCAAAATATCGCTCTAATTTGCCAATGGCTCTGATGAAGAAAGCATTAGTGGTATTCTGCCTCACTAAGCACATAGGACATCTACAAAAGCCCCTGATATTATTACCTAATATCTTGTATTAATGGTTTTAAAAGACACGGTTAGCAATGGGAAAATTACCCAAATTGTTTTTCAGGATTAGTAAAGGAGGTCTATGATTTTAGGAAGTGCTTTGGAAAAGTTACCGAAAAATGTCCCTGCCTATGAAAACAATTTTTAAAGAGCAACTTTGCATTCCTGAAAGAAATCCAATGATAGTAAAACCATCAAAGAATGAAAATAAGGAGCTGTAATGTCTCTTGTATCCTCACCTAACTTTTATGGAACTCTACAGCAGAAACTCACAGGTGGAGATTGATGTGGCTTATTGAAACTTCCTCATATTGTGATTCAAGTCCAGGATGTGCCCTGTTTCAAGACCTGATTAATGCAACCCTGGAATCAGGTATAGAGCATTTGAAATGACAAACTGTTTTCACTGACAGCATATAACACAAGAGAAGTTTATTTCTGCTTTCAGGGAGGCAATACATTTCCACCCCTCCAGTAATGACAATAATTTTATATGTCTGTAATGATCTGTATTAAACATTTACCACTGAATATTCAAGCAGAACAGCTTGGCTCAATATTGAATCCTGGGAATATATTCCCAGATGCCAAATGAGTTAAAAAGAATACAGAATAAACAAGGTTTTTTCATGGATGAAAAGTAGAGATAAATTTCTAGTAATAAAGCAAATAGCATATTACCTTTATTTACACTAATAAATGTTAATGAAGAGTGAGTTTCTGAACTTGAGGCAATGTGTTCTTCTAAGGAGAGACTTTCTCACCCGGAAATTATTTTTAAGACATCCTTTATGTTCTTGTTTCTAAGACCATAGATAAATATGTTCAGCATGGGAATGAACACTGTGTCCATCACGGAAGTTATTGCAGTTGCCCTTGTGTTTTGTGTAGCAGCAGAACTAAGATACACTCCTAGAGGTGTTCCATAAAACAAGGATACAACTGAAAGATGAGACCCACAGGTAGAGAAAGCATTATACTTGCCTCCACGTGAGGAAATTCTCAAAATAGAGCATGCAGTCTTAGAATAAGAGAAAAGGATGCCAATGAGTGGAATAACAGCCAGAATTCCAGTTGCAATATTCATCACTAGGTCATTAAGGAAGGTGTCAGAACATGCAAGTTGGATTACTTGAGTAAGTTCACAAAAAAGTGAGGAATCTCCAACTCTGCACAAAAAGTCAATCATAAAACCATTAAGGCATGCAAAAGAGTGTTCAGAACACTCAACATCCATGATGCCAGCAGCAAGAGAGCACAGAGTCTGGAGATCATGATGACCATGTAGTGCAGTGGGTGACAGATGGCCATGTAACAGTCATAGGCCATCATGGTTAAGAAGAAATCATCTAATCCTGAAAAAACCATGAAAAAATACGTCTGGGTGAGGCAGTTTCCATAACTTTTAGTTTTTTCTCTCTGTCTGGATATTAACCAGCATCTTAGGGACAGTTGTGCAGGTGAAACAGATGTCTCCGAAAGACAGGTTAGCAAGGAAGAAATGCATGGGTGTGTGCAGGTGGGTATCAGAGATGGTGGCCAGTATGAGGAGCAGGTTACCATTGAGACTGACCAGGTACAGCATCAGGAACAAAGCAAATAGGAGGGGCTGCACTTCTGTGTCTTCTGAGAGTCCCAGGAGGATAAATTCTGAAACATATGATTCGTTCTCTAAATCCATGTAATCATGAAACTTCTGGAACAGAGAACAGAGAAAGGCAGGTTTAGGTACAAGCAGCTCTCAAAAAATTAAGATCAATGCTATGGTTTGTATTGCAAATATATTGACTTAATTATTTCTTATTAATGATATAGTGATTTAGTGTCCTTTGTCTGAAAATATCAGGGTAAACCAAAGTTCCTCTTTCTCCTTGATGCTATTGCTAACAAGCCATCCTTGTTCATAATTTTCAAATTTTTCCCAAGGCAATATGTTACACCTCAAATACTCTTAGACTTCATTTCAATCAAAAATCATTTGCCAAGTTATTTTGCGCTATGTGATGAAAACGTTGGGTCAAGTATATTAGTGATGGTAGCACAATTTTTTGATCATCATCAATATTGTTAAATTACAATATGAAAAAGCTAGAATGGGAAATTTGATATAGATTTCAACAATAACATTTATAATAAAGAAAATTTTTTCATCTGTGTAGCAGAAAGATCAATGCTTTTATTATGCCATTTCATCTCCACCTGATATGTACTTTCAAGTGAACCCCATTCCCAAAGTCAAGAGGTTAGTTTGTAGATATTTGACAAAATAATTTTAAAGTTTAAAAGGAAAGTGTAGTATCCTAGATTACCTAGAGAATACTGAAGAAGAATGAAGTTATGGAACCTATACTACCTGAGTTCAAGTCTAACTATAAAGACATAATTAATAAAGCATGTATTGTTGATATAGACATATGAACTAATCTGTGAGAATTCAGTGGACACTCAAATAGATGTTAAGAAACTCAAAAATAGACCCACACAAGTAAAGTCAACTGGTCTTTGATAAAGAGGAAAGAGCAATTTAATGGAAAAAGTAAGATCTTTTCAACAAGTGCTGTGGAACAATGGCATATACAGGTGGAAATCAAAAAGGGAATGTAGCCAAACATTGTATACATTTCACAAAAATGAACTCAAAATGAATCCTGTACTCAAAATTAAAATGCAAAGTATAGTACTTCTAGAATAAAACACCAAGAAAATCTGGTGGCCTGTACTTTGCTGATGAGGTTTTAAAAATAGCACCAAAATCATGAGCCATAATAGAATAATACTTAAAAATTGTTCTCTATTAAAATTTAAATCTTATTCTCTATTAAAGACATTGATAAATGACTTGTATCCATATATATATATATATAAACACATAGCACTCACCAATAATAAAGATAACACCTAACTGAAAAACTGGAGAAAAATTATGAACAAGAACTGAAATGAAGAAGATATGCAGGTAGCAAATACATCAGTGAAAAGTGGTTCAACAGCATTTGTCATTAAGGAATTGCAAAATTAATGTGCAGTGATGTATGATCATACACTTCTTAGTATACCTGAGGACCTAAACACTGACAATACCACGGGCTATTGATCATGGGCAGCAGTACAGACTCTCATTCAATGCTAGTGAGAATGCAAAATGATGCAGCCAGAAGACAGTTTGGAGTATTTAGAAAAACTAAATTTAGTCTCACCATTCAGTCCAGAAATTGTGCTCTTAAGTATCTAGTTGATTTGATAAGTTAAATCCACACAAAAACTATACATGGATGTTTTATAGCAGCTTTATGTATAATCTCCAAAATCTAAAAACAACCAAGTTTTGTCCTTTAAGGGCAATGCATAAACACACTCAGCTATATCTATACAATGGAATATTACTCAGCGATAACAATAAATGTTCTCTCTAGTCACAAAAGTCAAGGATGCATCTTAAATGATCACTGGTATGTAGGAGCAAGGGTAGAAAACAAGACCTGCAGAATTTGTTGGGAACAGATGGCGTCAGGTTGATGGCAGTAGAAAACTGTGGAGGTTATTATGTAGAGCAGTCTGGGAGGAAGATAATGTTTACCCCAAATGGTTATGTTAAGTATGAAGGAAGAAAGCACTGAAAATTAAGCACTCAGATTCCTCAGGAAATGCATGCATGCCTTTGTCACCCTGTAGTATGTAGGCTAGGTCTCATTAAAAATAAAAATGTCTGTTGTTTGTTATGGCTGATCTTCTGACCCCCTGATCCTGTCTGTCTTTCTTTCTCATAATTCCTTAATATTCTTTGAGCTCTGTTACATAGGAAGCAACATCTGGCGCCCAAAATGGGGCACAAAAAAGAAGAAGAAGACTCCAAAACAATATTAAAGAAAGAAGGAAAATTCTCTGTTAGAGGGACGTTTATCCAGCTGATAGAAAAGGATTTGAGACATATTGGTAAAGTAAGCCATTTTGGTAAAAGTAAGCATTTTCCTTGTAGCATCACCATAACAGATAATCATAATAGGTGGCTGAAGAGTATATCTGTGTTAAAAACATTGTTAAAAACTACAGGGGTCATGATGAAGACTTCAGAGTCACTAGAGCTCTTTTCTTTAGTACAGAAACATTGTTATTGGTTTCAACCTCAAGGTCATAATGTTTTAAATCTTAAGTAATGGAAATTGGTTATAAAGTCTTTGCAGCAATCATAACAAAACAGGGAAGATATTCCTGTTTCTATCTGGCATTGTATTCAGTCAAGCAATGAGCCACCTAGCCCCAGCTTTCTCTTAAACTCTGTGTTGTGTTTTTTCTCAATCTCCCACTGCCCCTTCTGACCCTGTTTGGACAGTTTCTTGAGCTGGACTCAGCAATTGGAGCCCAGATAAGGATCTGATAGGGGGATTCATAAAGCATAAAGTGAGGAGATGCTCCAGGAAAGTCCACTACAAATACTACAGAGAGCTAATAAGAGCTACAAAATGGTAAGTTTTGAATTGGAGATATTTTTAGCTAGGTGTAAAACATGGGATATTCAGGTTCAGTAGAAAGGAACCTCTATAAATCTATGCTGTTCACTATAGGCACAGAACTTACTTTGTCTCAATTATAAACTTTTATTTGTCATGTACAGAATTGTTGCCAATGGTTTTCAGAAGAAAATATTGCCAGGTTTTAGATGGTAGCCAACTTAGAAATCAGAGAAACTGAGTCTGAGTTCAAAATTTTATTGTCCCGAGGTGTGGGGCCTGGGTCCGCATGCTCAGGGTGTGGGCCGGGGAAGTTGTGCCCCCCTAGGAGTGGCGGGGTTAGATATAGGCTAGCTAGTGGGAGGTGCTGATGATGACTATGGAGACTCCTGTGTTAGGTTAGGGGTTTCGTGTGCCTTAGGGCTGGGGGCATAGCTACAGGCCGTGGCCAGGAGGCATAACTATGAGCCATGTGCAGTGGGGGTCCTTTGTTTGTCAGGAAAGGTCCTGATTGGCTGAGTTTGAACAGCTGTATGCCCGGATGTTCACGGGTTTTAGTTCAGGTGGGGGGTTTCCAGCCAGAGGCTACTGGACCAGGCCTTACATTCCAGCCTTTCTGATATAATAGGGCATCATAGTCTTTCTGGCTACTTCCTGCAGAGTGGGGGCATCATTGGCTAGGGGTTTTAGCTGGCCAGTGCTTTGACTGGAAGGGGGGCATAGGGGTGTAGCAGCATCTGATTGACTGTCACCCAAGAAAGTTCCTTGAGATGCTCTTGTAGGAAACTTAAAACAAAAGGAGCGAGCATTAACAGTAGGCAGATAACTAAAAATGGGGTAAGTATTGGGGTTAGCCACGTCAGGACAGGGGAGTTCCACCAGGAGGATGATTGGACAACAGCCTGCTTTTCTTTAAGGTCTTTTTGCAGTTTCATCAGGACGTTGAGGTTCTCCTCTACCAAGCCACTTTTGTTGATGTAGTAACAGCATTGTTCCTGCAGAAATAAACAAGTGCCACCTTTTTTGGCTGTTAAGAGGTCAAGTGCTCTTCGGTTTTGTAGGGCTACCTGCACCAAGGAGGTGATTTGCCTTTGAAGGGAGGTGAGGGACACCTTTGAGGCACCAATGGCTGCATTCAGTCTGCATGCAGCTGCAGAAGCAAGAGACAATCCTACAAGTACAGGTAGAAAAATTGCTCATCTGCTATGAGGATCAGGGAGAAGAGACAACAGCTCAGCTTACCCATAGAGGTTTAGGTGGGGAACTAGAGTTGCTGGGATGCAGGGTAGGGGAGAGAAGGAGTTTATGGTTTTTGTAAGGGTCCTGTTGCACCAGAAGAAGTGTGTTTCTGCATGGAGTGTCTTTTCCACCGTGATAGTTGTGTTAAATGTGAAGTTTGATTGTGCTGCAATATAACAAATGCTGAAGCTAGAAAAGTGGCTTTTGAGCAGAGGGACTTGAAGGGAGTGAAACTGCTGGTCATGCCCATTCAGCATGATGGTATTAAGGGCGTCTGGTAATGGGGCAGCTGCCCAGAGAAGCTTTTCAAGGGAGGCACAAATAAAGCAGGTAGAGACTTAAAAATGTGAATGGTATTGAGTGTGCTTATAATTAAGTGCAAAAAAATTTTCCAAGTTTAGGGGTTTCAGGGTTTTGCAGATTGCAAGATTTTTTGGACATGAGTTTCACCTTGCTGGATTACATCTTTGATTTCCAGCAGAGTGTCTACTGGCTTGGTGGTTATAGGGCAATAGCTTTGGACTATGAGCCATTTTCCCTGTTGGTGGGACCACCTGAGATCTGTATAGACCACTGCAGCTTCACCCTTTTCCAATCTGTGATTCCATGGGTCTGCTATTCTTAATTCCAGGGATTGGTTGGGGTGGCGGGTTAGTGAGCAATCTGGGTTTGGCAGCAGTACGGACCCCCCATACTGGCTACCCTGGTAGCATCTGTTACCTGCCCAAGGTATGGTTATTCTGCAGGAATAGTAATGACACCCTCCATATGTTTCCTGCCACCTGCATCAGTAACTATGTTGCTGCTTATAAAGGATGCATAGCGCAGGTGCATTTTTTGTTCCCAGATTGAGGCAGCTTTTACCCTGATCAGTGATAATGGAAATAGGCTTTTGACACCCTTCTACTGGACAAGTAGCTTGAGCAATAATTTGAGAGTGTTCTGTGGATCCTTGACCCAAATTTCTTTTATGGTGAATTTCCAGCATACACCCGCATGTTGGATTGGTGGGGCTTAGGGATGGTGAAGAGGAGAAGAGTGAGGAGAAGGATTGTGTGGGACTCCATGATGTTGTGTGAGGTGAATTCGGGTGGGGGATAGCACAGTGGCCTTCCACCAGTTTGATGAGGTCGGTGGGCAAAGCTTAAGATGAGACAGATGAATCCACATGCTATGTCCCAAGAGTTTTGCTGCCATAGGGGTTGTTAGTAAGACTACATATGGGGTTGACCACCTAGGTTGTAAAGATTGTGGCTTTAATTCACAGAGTAGGATGCTGTCACCTGACCATAAAGTTTTGCTGGGCAGACGTGTAGAATTACCTGTTATAACCAGTAGGGCTCAGTCCACATGCTCCCGGAGCAGTTCCCTTAGTAGGGAGAGATAAGAAAGATGCGTTGTTAGGGGAGGTGGATTAGTAGGGAGGTTGGGGAGAAGAAATGGCCTACCATACAGGAGCTTGAATGGGCTGAGGCCTGGGGGCTCCCATGGGGCAGCACGAATGTGAGTTAGCACCAAGGGAAGAAGTTTGGGCCAGGAAAGTTTTATCTCAACCGCTAGTTTGGTTAGATGGGTTTTGATGATCCCATGTGCCTGCTCTACCTTTCCCGATGATTGTGGGTGGTAGGGGATGTGGAGCTTCCACAAGATTCCCAGCAACCATGTTACATGCTAAATGATGGAAGAGATGAAAGCCGGCCTGTTGTCGGAATGGATGGTGTTGGGTAGACTGAACTGTGGAATAATTTCCTGGGGTAGAAGGGAAGCGGCTGTTTTCACAGTCTCCTTGGCAGTGGGGAAGGCTTCAATCCAACCTGAGAAGGTATCCACAAAGGTTAATAAGTAGAGGAATTTTTTGTGAGTGGGCATGTGGATGAAGTCTAGCTGCCAGTCTTGTCCAGGGAGGTAGCCCTGTAAGTGGTAAGTGGGTAGCCCTGATCAGAGGGCACCTTGGGATGTAGTTTTAGAGCAGGTAAGACAAGTCTTGTGTGCCCTCCTAATAGCCTGTAGTAAAAGGGGGAGGAAAAGAGCAGATAGAGAAAGCGGTGTAGTGACTATGGCCCAATGTGCAGGGACTGGTGGATTTCAGTAATGAGAGTTAGTAGTTGGAGCTGAGGGATAGCAATCTTTCCCTGGAGGAGGATTCACCCTTCCTGTGATATAGTGCCCCCCTTTTTAAATAGGTTTTCTTTTTCAGATCAGGGTAGTGTGGTTGTTGTTGTTTGTAGGAAGAGTATAGTAGAAGGTTGGGAGGGTGAGGTAGTAAGACACTTGGTTATTGCATCAGCTTTAGCATTACCCCTTGATACTGAGGAGGTTTGTGCCTGATGTCCTCGGCAATGAATAATTGCCGCTGCTGCTGAGAGTTGCAGTGCTGTGAGCAAATCTGAGATTTGGCTAGCATTTATTATGGGAGATACTCTTGTGGTAAGAAAGCCTCATTCTTTCCATATAGCTGAATGACAGTGTGCAATAAAGAATGCATATCTTGAGTCTGTGTAAATGTTTACCTTTTTCCCTTTTGAGAGGGTAAAGGCACGGGTGAGTGTAATCAGTTCTGCTTTCTGTGAGGTATATCCTATGGGGAGTTTTTTGGCCTCTATTATTCCAGAGTCTGTAACAATAGCATAGGCAGCTATTTGTTGTCCCTTGGCTGTGATGTTGACACTGCCATCTATATACAAGGTAAGGTCCGGATAGGGCAAAGGCTGATCTGAAATATGTGTGTACGGTTTGGCTAGGCTGTCTATGCAAGAATGGATAGGAGAGGATGCCATAGCCAGGTCCGGGAAGAGGGTAGCTGTGTTAAGTCATGGTGAGATTAAAAGGCTGATGGCTGGGTGTTCTATGAAAAGGAGGTGAAGTGTTTGGATGTGTGAAGGTCCTAGGTGTTCTAAGGATTTGTGTGTAAGCAGATAAGCTAGCCAATGAGGTGAGAAGTTAGAGACTGGTTGGCCAAGGGTGAGTTTAAGTGCCTCTTTGGTAAGGTCTGCAGCCACCATGAGTGCATGTAGACACGGTTTCCATCCCTTAACCTTGGCATCTATTTGTTTGGACAAGTAGGCTACAGGTTGGTGCTTTGGTCCTAAGGACTGTGCTAAGACCCCAATAGCTATTCCCTGTTTTTCAGTTGTCAAGAGGTGAAAGGGGCATTGGGGGTTTGGTAGAGACGGCAGTGGAGCTGCTGTTAATGCCACAACC
>PVIY010064153.1:0-10227 GCA_004026745.1 Myrmecophaga tridactyla | reverse complement strand
GGCCCCATTCCTGCTTCGGCTGGTGAGCCTCTCCTGTGGAGTTCATCCAGACCCTCCATCGGAGTCGTCAGCTTCGCAGTCTGCCCTGTGGATTTTGGACTCTGTGTTCCTGTGGTCACGTGAGACACTTTTATAAATTTTATATTTGCAAGTGTTCCCTGTTGATTCTGTTTCTCTAGAGAACCCTAACTAATACACAGGTCGATGCGTGGAGTGGACGGAGCAAGCTCCCATTCCATCTCCCTGCTCCAAAAATCCATTTAATACATTGTCCTGGGACAGAGGACGTATCAGATATTAAACTGATAAGAACAGATACTACACTTGATCTTAGCCAAAAGGCCGAGAAGCAATTCCTCTATATAATCTTGAAATAAGGATTTAGGTTTATCACTTGGTCTTGAAAATAATTTGTATGTTCAGATATGTACTTAAAATATATGATAAATCTACCATTATGTTAATATATAAAGATTACAGGCTTTTCATTGAATTTCAGAACCAATAATGAGGCAGTTCTCATGATCTTTGTAATTATTCAGATTATTATCCAGCACATTATTACTTCCCATCCTCACACATGGGCAAAGTGCATCCCTTCACCCCAATGAGGTTGTGACAGACCATATAACTTTTGTAGGCCCATAAAATGTTGGCAGATGTGACTCCAGCAGAAGGCTCAAATGTATTTACAATATTTGGTTTGGCTCTTGTGATTCTTCATGGGAAGACTGACTCAGGGAGTTGCCATCCCTCAGCCTTGGCCCCAGAACAAACACATATGGAGTCGACATAAACTCAATCACAGTCTGGATCCAAACCCAGACAAACTGCAGCCTAATGCAAGGCCGTGTCATTCATCTCTGCCTTGGTCAGCTGGGCTGCAGTCAACCTGTAGGCCCATGAATGTGGGAATGAATGCTCGTTATTATATGTCCCTGTGATTTTGAGGTTGGAGATTATGAAGCAATAACTCAGTAATGCACTGCTATACCCAATTAATAATCAGTTATCAAGTGGGACACACAGAAGCAAAATAGGACATAATCCTTTGTGAGGTGTGCATAATCTACTTGGAGAGCTAAAAGGAAAATGCAGAAAACTATAGTGAGGAAAACAAGGTTAGCAATGAATCCAGTATTATTTGGGTAAGGATAGAGATAAGTTTATTTTGTGGATCGAACTGCATTTATGAAAAACCTTGGAAAATTAGATAGGAAAGTTGTTCTAGTTATCCCTTGTTACATAGCTAGTTACTCTAAAACTAAGCGGCTACAATCTATAATTGATTATTATCTTTAATATTTATTTGGGCTAAATTGGCCCAGATAAACGTGATTCACTTGAGTCATGTAATGGAAATTCCATGTCAGCTGAGGCTGCTGTCACCTGAAGCCTTAACTAGCTGGATGCCCGAAAGTGTTAAGACATGGTATTTGACGCTAATTTTTAGTTAGAAATTCAGTTGGGCTCTCCACTGGAGCAGGTATACCTGACCTTGTGACTTGAGCATCTCACAGCATTGTGACCGGTTCTGAGAGGGAGTGTCCCAAGAGCAAGCATTTCAAGATATCCAGGCAGTACCTGTAAGTTTTCTGAAGACAACCTCAGAATTCTCAGAATATCACTATCACCACAATCTTTTTGTAAAATAACTCATGAAGATTAGTCCAGATTCAAGGTGAGGGAGTTTAGACCCCAACTCTTCATGTATAGAGTAGCATATAGAAGCACGAGGGAAGGAATTTATAATATTCATCCTTGGAAACTGTTTACTAAAGAGGCTCTATTTGGTGAAGTTGAATAAACTTCTTTATCTATATGGTGCCGTATAATTTTTGAGACTAAAGGAGACACTAGAATAAGAATAAAGTTGAAGAATTTCTCTAAAAGGTTGAATGTATGATCACTGTGTTGATTAATAAGCTGTTATGTATTAGCATTAACCCATCCTTCTATCTTTTTTTGTGATTCTGAGGTTGTCATTCCACAAACCACTTTTCTCTATAACCAGCTGTCTTCCTCTTTGGATGTGCCACTAGGGAGCACTAGAGGAAGGTCAGAAAGGTGGAGGAAGAAAATACTCATTCCTTCCTATTCTTATTAACATTATCTCAGCACAGTTTCAATAGTTACAATAGGTTCTAGTTTCCCAGGTTTGATTATTCCATATTTCCAGAACAAGCCTTATTGTACTCTGTCAGATTTAATCAACACCAGCGAGTAGCATCTCCTTTGCAGAGATCTAAGGCTCAGCTCTGAGTCTCTGCTATAAGCTTTTGAGTTCTAATCACCCCAATGTTTTCCCTTTATTCTCTCAACCCCAGAATTGTGACAGGCTCTTCTTAGCCCATTTAACTGATTCCTTACATTTACTTCTGTCTATCAAGAAAGTGGTGTGGTTTTAATTTTCCTGCCTTTGGTCAATACAGTTATCTTATATACCTGTCTTTTTTGCCTGGCTTAAATAGGTCATATCAAAATCTAAAAGTTTGACTAAGTTATCAAAATTATATTGATAGGTAAGCATTAGATAATTTAAAAAACCCAGGAACATATACACATTACATAGGGGAAATTTAGAATCACTAAAACACTAATTAAATGTGTGATTTGGACTTAGAGGAATATGTTCTGTTATAGTCATAATATAATTCACTTAATCACTAATTGGTCTTGAAAAGTTTCCCTAAATCACTCTATCAAGTTGTTTTGTGAGTACATATATGCCAAGAGATTCTTTAGCATAGAAGAAACTTATAAAGCAGCCTTTCACTGACAGCACTCACTAATAGAAAGGCAGTACTATGCTATTGTTTGTATGGAATCATTTTTACTCTGTTATCTTATTAGCAGACAGTAAAGGATATTTAACCTAATATACTGAATCAGAGCACTTCAACATAAATTCAGGAAATAGGAAGCAGATATACAGTTAGCAAATAGGCTTCAGGAATTTATATTCAACATGGACAACTCTTTGTAGCTAATATTAATTAATCAACCCCACACATGTTACCTAAGCAACACATATATTCTCCCATAATATATCTAATAATATATATTAGAGAACCGAGGGGAAATATAAGTGAACATTTTGATGTTGCCAAATTATAAAAACACTTGAAGGATTAAATTTAAGCATGAATTCTTTGAAAAACAACATTAGAAATGCATTTTCTTTATCTTCTTAAAATTTTAGTAGTTTGCTTGGCTGAGTGAGTTCGATGAACTGGAGTGGTAGAAATTTTCCAAACATTTTATCTTGAAATGGCTAGCTGTTGTTTTCTATTTACTTTTGTTTTATCTCTTCTTTTCATAATATAACAAGACATCGCACTGACCTTGGCGACATCTAGATTCCCTTTGCCAGGTAGGGCATTTGGAGTTCATGCCAGTTTTCTTCTTTCTCATTCGATGAGCCAGAATAGTACTGCAGATACACAGCAGACATGTGTTTTGATGGTTCTTTTATAAAAAGTACCATGCATCTTTTATATGAAATCTGTTTATTCAGAAGCATTTAAATTGATATTGTCAGAGGCCCTGCTGTTAGAGTCTGCCACTGAATTATGCTATGGCAGCAGGATCTACCTATGTTCTGTAACAGATTATATCAGCAGGAGACATAACATTATAATTAAAAAAAAATTAGAATATAATGATTTTGTTTTTGGTCAACCAGAGAGGAAACTCCCTATAGATATGCACAAATGTGTATACAAAGGTATAGGTGATTTGTCAAGCAACAGTTATAAACCTGTGGTAAAATGGTGAGAGATTTAAGAGATTCAAATAATATACAGGGATAGAGTAGAAATATCCCAATCAAAGGAAAAAAATCTGAGTTTGAAAGGAGGGAAAGTAAAATGTTTAAGATAAGAAATTCAGCATTTGGGAGCAGGTAACTAAAAACAATGAGTCCATGTTTGAATACCCCAGTTCTGACTTTTGTTGAGTTGTATCATTTTCATGTGTGCCTTTTTGATGTGGGTTGAATACAAAAGAGAGCAAATACGCTAAACTTGGAGAAAAATATTGTTTACCACAAGTGCCGTAACTAATATTGGAGAATGATATTTTCTGACTAATGTTTACCATCTGTCATGGTCAGGTTCATGTGTCAAGTTGGCCAAGTGGAGGTACCTGACTGATTGAGCAAGTGCTGGCCTGTCTGTTGCAATGAGGACATTTCATAGAATTAAATCATGATCACGCCAGCTGCATCCACAGCTGGTTCCATTTGTAATCAGCCAAGGGGCATGTCTGCTGCAATGAGTGATGCTTAATCTAATCACTGGAAACCTTTTGAGGAGGATACAGAAGAGACAGGCTCTCTTCCTGCCTGTCTCCCAGCCGGCGAGCCTCTCCTGTGGAGTTCGTCCAAACCCTCCATCGGAATCGTCAGCTTCACAGCCTGCCCTGCAGATTTTGTACCCTATGTTCCCATGGTTACGTGAGACACTTTTATAAATTTTATATTTACGAATATTTCCTGTTGATTCTGTTTCTGTAGAGAACCCTAATACACCATCTATGCTTTACATGATTGATAAATATCAGGGACCACAATATATTTTCTACTAAAGCTTAATTATAAAATTCTTGAATGATTCTTTCATAATTCAGAAGGCTTTCAGATTCTTGCAGGTTGGCCAGGTTTTGTAAAGTGAAAACAGGCTTGAAGTAAAGGTTAGAAGGGATAGGTGACCCAGAGGCTGATGTTGGGGGGTACAGCCCCATTTCTCAGAGAGTGTGGTCTCTCCACAGAGGCGATACCCAGGAAATATCACTGAGAACCTCTCACCTCACCTGCACACTAAACTAATACCCTGATCTTGCACTGACACCCTGGAGTCCCTGATGATGCCTGTCAGTCATTCTTCTTATCTGTAGTTTACCCATGGCAATTAATCAGATTCAGATCTAAAAGCATAAGATATCAAACTTAAGCTGAGGAAACTGAGGGCTTCAGAAAAAAGCACTGAGTTTAAAGAATTTATCCTTATAGGGAAAGTACTTTCCAGTACAAGAATTTGTCAAATGGTTCTCAAAGCTATTTTACTTCTAGCTCCTGTTCAAATGACACAAGTGAGTCCATGATTCAGAGAGTCACACTCAAACAGAACAATAGGTTTAATTTAATTTCTCTCCTTCACTATGATAATTCTAACCACAGGTCCCCTTCTTCCCCCTTCAACTTGTTTCCCACCCCATATACAGTTTTGCCCTGTGTGTTTTATTTTAGCATTTAGCTGATTGCTTTCCACCATAATCCATTCTTTTAAACTATCCTAGTGGGTGATTCTGTCTTTTCTCCCTCATTTGGTCATATTTTTGGTCAAGACCATGTAGAAATACAAAATGAAGCTCTAACAGGGATTTTTGTTACATAGATTACCATTTTGGGGGCAGTGTCTGTTTTTCTGTTTGTTTTCTAAACTAAATTAAATAACTCTAGAACTATATTCTGTGCAGGGGATCTCAGCTTTTAGAGGAATGTTTGTCAGCTACACTGCAAAAGTCTCATTTCCTCTTGGCAGTTGAGAATATAAATGAAGTTAAATTTTAAGTTATCTTTTCCATCTGTAGCATTTTGGCCATTACTATTTCTCCTTTTTTTTTTCACATGGGCAGGTACTGGGAAACAAACCCGGGTCCTCTGGCACGGCAGGCAAGTGTTCTTGCCACTGAGCCACCGTGGCCCTTTTCCTCTTTTCCAAAACTAAAATCTATTTGTTAGACCTTACATAGAAACATCTTCAAATTATAATAGGGAAATTTGAGCATGGATTCACTATTCATAATACATTAAAATGAACAAATCTGAGTGGAACAAAATAAGTGAAAGTAAAATAGAGTTAATGAATCAGGAGTTAATAACATATAGCCAACAAAATTAAACTCCATGTGGAGGACAAAAAAGTCTCATTGCCTAATGAAAAACCCCAGCCCTCTATAGGTATCTAACAGGGAATATCACGCTGTGCTGAGGTTAATATTCAGGAGATGGGATGCTGTCTAGCTCTCTGTTTCAGTCTTATAACCTGCTTTTTGTCAACTTAAGGGAAAATACATTTTAATTTTGATATACTTCTTTTAGAATATCAGTTTGTTTTTTCTATATCCTATTACACATATGAAAGCACAATTGAAAGCAATCAGAAGGAGAGAAAGATACCCAGAATTAATTCTCCATGTGTATTTTTGTCTTTGTTATGATAAGACTAATGACATTTTAACTGCACCAGTTGTGATTTGAATCCTAATGTCTCTTTATATAATGAGAAAATTGTTAAGAGTACAGTATAAATTATGATGCGTATGTTTGTGTGCTTTGTGCTATTCATCAAGTGCCTGATACATTGCTCAATTTCTCTTTTCTCTATCTGTTCTTCTGACTGTGTGATTTCTGTTGCCCTGTCTTGATTTTTCTTCTGCCAGTTCAAATCTAGTGTTGCATGTATCTCATTTTCAATCTCGCTATTGTGCCTTTAATCCTCATAATTTCTGTTAAGTTTCTTTTTAAACATTCAAATTCTTCTTTATGCTCACACACTGTCTTCTTAATATCCTTTAGCTTTATATCCATATTTTCCTTCATCTCCTTTAATTGATTTAGGAGATTTGTTTGAACTTCTTTGATTAGTTGTTCCAAATTCTGTGTTTCCTCTGAAGTTTTAATTTGTTCCCTTGACAGAACCATATCTTCCTGTTTCTTAGTGAGGCTTTTTATTTTGGGATGCTGTCTGGCCATCCGGTTATCTTTGTGATTTAACTCTGAAGGTCAATTTCTCCCTCTTGTCTAAAGTTTTATTGCTCATTGAGTTTGTGTTAAGGCTCTTCTGATGCTTGGCAGCCTATTCTAGGCCTTTAGAATAGCCTGTGTTTAACTGTTCAGATTTTCTAAACTCTTCTTCATCTGGTTCTACGCTTGGATATTTGGCACAATTTTTAAGATTGTGCTTTTTGTGCATTTGTTTCACTCCAGGAGAAATTTTCCTTTCCTCTATTCCTTCTCCAGGAATCTTGATTTTTCTGTTTGTTTTTGTTCTGAATTTTCTCCCCAGCGCCTATGATTTGTCTAAATTCTCTCCTTCACTCAATGTCCTCTGTTGTATACTTTTTAGATCTGGAACCTGTCCTGTCTTACAGCTGTTCAGTTTTAACACCCCCTACCTTTTTACATTTTATTCTGTGAGGCTTCTCTGCCTCTGATTTCTTTCCTGTTTGGTATCCCCTCCTAGCTAGCCAGATGGGGTCAATCCTGAAGGGTGGGCCACTCCAGAAAAGTCCACTTTGTGCTCCAGACAATAGAAACTGGATTGAGTGCAATCTTGCTGATAGCTGTGCTGTGCTGTCTCTCATTTTATCTCTCCCGTGGGGGGGCACTTTTTTATACAGCACTGAGTAGGGGCTTGTGTTCCACTCTGGGTCTCTGTATACTTGAATCCTTGTGCCTGGATAAGCATGGCGGTGGGGGGGGGGGGAGGTTCTAACTTACTGCTGTGAGTGCTCTATATTCTGTGTCCACAGCAGGTGGGATCTAGGCCACTGCCTCTGTGCAACTCCTAAGCTGTGTGGGACCAAGTGGCAGAGGGAAGGGAGATGAAATGTCTGGGAAAGAAATTTCCTACCTTTTCTTTTTCTTTTTCTTCAATTCAGCATGCATTAAGTCCTTCTCCAGTCTCTATCATCCCCTAGAGTTCTAAGCAAGTGGGATTTTTCCTTTTATTAGCTGATTCTCTGGGAAGGCTTTTTCAGGGGATATCTTACATTGCTATGTTGATGACATCTCCCAGGAATAGCTCTGTTTATTTTTTTTTCAACCTCTTCCATGAATATCTATTAGGCTTTTATGTCTATTCTGAGATCTTCTTTACAAATCCACCATAAAGAAAATTATCAGTTTCATCCAGTGCTTCAAATGTATTCAAGTCAAGAAAAACTAAGCAAGTTTTTGAAATATTAATATTACTATTATAATTCTTTCTGTTTAGTAGTTGATGAATCATGTGGTTTTGTATTGTCTTTTCCCAACATATTTTCTGTTTGGTTGGGAGTTGTGAGATAAGAAAGTTGATAATTATTCGTGGAGTCAGGAGTCTAATTCAAACAGTTGATTACAAATCCTGTCACCAGAGGGTATTTGATACAGTTCTCTAAAAATCAATGCCTCTTGAGAATTAGAACTCACACTTGTTTTTCTAATGATTTTTGCATCTATTATTTGATGGGATGTTGAACATAATTAAAATCTGCCTAATAAGAAGGTTAAGAAACACAAACTTTGAAATGTTGACAGAAGATAGATATTTGTTCTCTTTATTTTAAAGGCATAATTACAAAAATCCTGGGGCATATATATATAGTAGACTTATTATATATTATATACCCCAGAAAAAAAATATGTACTTAATCTTAATCCATTCTTGGGGGTATGAACCCATTGTAAATAGGATCTATTGGGGCTGTTATTTTTAGTTGAGGTGTGGGCTAACAGAATAGGGTTGGGTCTTAATCCTATTTATAAAAGCTTTATAAAGGAGCAGAAGCTGGAAATCAAGGGAAGCTGGAGCCTTGAAGAGAATGAAAAGGACTGCCATGTGAGGATGAAAAGACAAGGACATACAGTAGATGGCAGCCAGCCTCACAGCCCCACAGTCTTCAGAGAGAAAGTATTACTCTGTGGATGCCTCCAGTTTGGACTTCTGCTAACCTCAAAACCATGAACAAATAAATTCCCGTTGTTTAAACCAACCCATTTTGTGGTATTTGTAGTAACAGCTAGAAAACTAAGTTGTATAGTTACTTTTATTTCTTTAAGAACCTCTGTAGTCATATATACCAACAATCCTTCCAATCCTGATAGTATAAATCTATTACATGGCAATAGATATGATTCATCAAACTTTGTTATTACTGCTTTTAATAGAAAAAGAAGTGTGAGGCAGTCAATGTATCCTAGAGAATGAACTATAGCAGATATGTTAAAGGGGGGTTCACAGGTAAATCTGCCTCAATTCTGCCCATTTCAGAAGATCATGTATCTATGCTCATAGGTCTATTATTTATAAACAACTTTTCACTTAGCTTTATTTTTCTCCCTCCAGTAAGTTCTTTAAGACCTTTTTAGACACACAAATACTGTCACCCTTTCAGATTTAATGTTTCCAACATAAATTACTTACCGAATTGTGCAAATACTTCTATAATCATAATGCAGATTCAATGAGTTTTACAATATAATTAATGCCAATTTAGCAGAATTTAGCAAGAACGAAATTAAAACCTCAATGTAGGTAAAATACTTACCATTTTCTCAAGTCAAATTAAGGATAGAAAAAAGTTAATAAAATATTCTGAAAACTTCTGCTTGTAACAATTAAATTTTTTCATTCAATAAGAGACTCCAAGAAAACAAATATTTAAATTAATGAAAGAAATATTAATGGAAATCATTTAAATTTATGATTTGTTCCTCTTTACATGAGAATTAGTATGAGAGTAATGCCATTACTTACAATATAACAGAACACAAAAAGAAGTTCTAAGGTTAAATGTATATTTTGAAATTCTTCTTACACAACAAAAAAATCTATCAAGTGTAAGCTATTCTCTTATTTGATTGTTTTAGTTGTAGGTCACTGAGTGCATTTGCCCAGAAAAGTAAAATCAAGACTCATATATAGTCCTAAATATAGGCCTGTGATTTCAGAAACAAAACATGTATGCCATCATTTTTTAATGATATTCAAAGCCTGAGGTGTATAAGATAAAGACCAAACAAAGCAATACTAGAGAGTTGTGATAACTTCTCTTATTTCTTCTTGTTGTAATAATATTTATTTGTATTGCAGTAATATTCAGCCATCAATGAGACCTTTAAATCAAATATATATATCTAAAATTTCATGCCATATATGTATTTCTGTAAACCTTTTCCTTTGGATTTATAATAAATATTCCTAACTCTTATATTATACTCTTTAACTTTGTGAGGAATCACCAAACTGTCTTCCACAGTGTTTGTACCATTTTACATTCCAGGTAGCAATGATGAGTGTTCCTATTCCTCCAAGTCCTCTTCAACCCTTGTAATTTTCTGAATTTTAATAGTAGTTGTCATTCTAGTCGGTATGAAATGATACCTCATTGTGGTTTTGATTTGTATCTCCCTAATAGCTAGTGATGCTGAGCATCTTTTAATGTGGTTTTAGCCATTGG
>PVIY010064152.1:0-10250 GCA_004026745.1 Myrmecophaga tridactyla | reverse complement strand
TTCCCTGAAGGGGGCTTGCAAATATTTTTCCAGTCACTGATCAAATCATTCTGGGATTCATTGGGGAATCACTCTGGACAAACCAGCAAAATCTCATGTGGCTACCTGAGATTCCAAGTACTTATGACATTTAATCAAACTATCTACATGGGTTATATTAGGAAATGCTCTAGTCAAAATATAAATTTTGTGACAAATATCATCATTCCCTTTTAATGTAAGGCTTTCCTGCTGGAATTTTTTTTTTCTCTTGAAAAGAAGGCTAAAATATGTACTTAAGATTATTTTCTTAATAAGGTCAACAGTATGGGTAAACATTGCTGGTACAAACTATAAAATCATCTTGAAATCTAAACCTTACTAACAAATTTAAGACCTTAGCAAGTTGTTGGTCTGATGTCTCTTGATTTCACAGATATGTACAGCTGATTGATAAGAAAAATCTGTAGTTCTGCTAAGAAATACCTCAGCTGGGTTTGGTGTCCACCTTCTCCAGCATTTCAACATGAATCTACAACAATAGCAAACCATCTTTTTCCCTATACATCAAAGATAGGATTTATTATTTTTGAGGTTTGGATCCAATATCATAAAGGCAAAATATGTTTAGTAATATTTTAATTTAAATTATACATTAATATGAGGTACACTCATAAATATAAGAAGGAAAAGAGGAAAAATGCTTCTCAGATTCCCTCTAAACTAAACTTTCTGTCTCTTGAATTTCTTGAGGATTCTGTCACGAATCTGCTTGGTCTTGACACTGTAGACAACGGGGTTCATCAGGGGTGGGACCAACAAGTAGACATTGGCCATGAGCACATGGACAATTGGAGAAGCATTCTGCCCATAGCGATGGATCATGGATAGCCCAATCATTGGTGTGTAGAAGGTGAGTACAGCACAGATATGGGAGATACAGGTATTGAGAGCTTTGACCCTCTCTACCTTGGAGGCTATACTCAACACTGTGCCCAAGATGAGGAGATAGGAGAGGAGGAGGAGCACTGAATCAAGTCCCATGGAGCAGATGACCACCAAGAGGCCATAGATGCTGCTGATCCGATGGCTGTTTACAGTTGTCTTTATAAGGTCCTGGTGAAGGCAGAAGGGATAGGAGAGAATATTGACAGCACGGTATTGAAGCCTCTTCAGGAGGAAGGAAGCTGGAAAGACCAGAGTCAGAGCCCTTCCAGCAATTGCTAACCCAATCCCAATGATTACACCATTTGTTAAAATGGCTGCATAGCGCAGAGGCTCACGGATGGCAACAACACGATCAAAGGCCATGGCCAACAGCACAGCTGACTCAATAATGGAGAAAACATGGATGAAGTACATCTGGACCAGACAGGCATCAAATGGGATCTCCCGGGCATGGAACCAAAAAACACTGAACATGGTCGGAAAGGTAGTAGTTGATAGGCCCAGATCCGTGAGTGCCAGCATTGACAAAAAGTAGTACATTGGTTGATGCAGGGAAGGCTCAGTTCTGATGATGAAGAGGATAGTAATGTTTCCTGCAATTGAGACGGCATAAACCAAGAAGATAGGGAGAGAAATCAAGCCATATGTGTTTTCGAGGCCTGAGAGGCCTGTCAGAAGGAAGTGGGGATATAGGACAGAGCTATTGAAGACAGACATCAGGTTGATTGAAGAAGCCTTGGCCTTGGTGGGAGACAAGAACATGAAACAATTAGACTAAAAGACAACCCTGCTTCCAAAACCAATGGACTGATGCATGCTTCTCTGCCTTACCTCTTTTCAGTTGCTCCTCTGCTCCTCATCCTATTTAATAACCACCTGGATTATTATTTTATAAACTAATTTTTTCTTTCTTCATTGCACAAACAATTATTGAGCACATATTTTACAAAACAAATTTTGATAGTGCTAGAAAATAGGGAAATGGTAAGAAATGCCTATACCATAAAAAAAAGTGGATAGAGACAACCATAATTAAAATGAAGTGTTCATTTAATGCAAGAAGCTATAAATCTCAGAAAAAGGAAACTTACCTGACCTAGGGAGATCAGAGGATATTTATCAAAAGTGATTATTGATTAGGTTTAAAGACAGATAGGAGTTAGATTGGACTAATAGGCTGTGCTAGGAGTTTTGTGCTGATTGACACACACATAAATGCAGAAATACATTAGAGACTATTATAAGCATAAGCAAATACAATTGAGCAAAACTACAGTATAGTGTAGATCTTCAGATGGTTGATCAAGCTAAAACTAAAGAGTAAGATACATCAATTCCTTAAGGAACGCATGTGCAAATGTAAGAAATTTCTACTCAATTTTAGAGGATTCATAGTAGTCATTGTAATAAAAATAAACAGTTTGGCCAGGTGTATAGTAAATCAATGCCAAACTAAAATCAATGTTAAGAATGGTCTAAAAAGAGATGGCAGGGGAACCTATAGGATAAGACTATTTTAACAAAAAGAATAAAAACCTACATGAACATCAAATCTAACAGTGAGAATGAAGGATAAATACAAGTTATGTAGGGTCACAAATACCACAGACTCTGGTCAGTAATCATATACTAGGAATGAGAAAAAATAAAGGTATATATGATAATTTCAGTTACTTAGCAGATTTTGGTGTATTTTACTGAAACAAACTAATGAACAAAGAAAAGTAAGAAGTCTTGCATGGAAAGTTGATGAAACCAGGGATCAAGATGAGTCCAGTTTGGTGATGTTCACTTTTAGGTATGCATGTAGAAGGGCTAGTGATATATTGGGACCTACAGAGGGCATGTTAAAGAGATATTATTCTTATTCTTAAAGATTTTGGAAGGATGCCTAATAGAACAAGGGAAGAGAGCAACATATTTGCATAGGAGAAAAGAAAAATCAAAACAAAAGAAACATATGATGTCACCTTGTAAGAAAGGAGTAAAACTTTGCATGCTCAGATACCCAGACAGTCAGACAGGCTGTAGGGAATGAAACAGTCAAAATTAACCATGGAATAGAAAATATGAGTCAATACAGTAGGACCCTTTGGGACTTCAATAACTTAGCAACATAATGGACCTCTGATTCCGATTACTTCTAGAAAGCCCAAGTTATCGCTTGTATAGAAAACATCTCAAGGGGATCCTCTTAAGAATTATCTTGCCTAATTTCCTTTTTGGTTTACAATATTTGTAAGTGCATATAATATATGTGAGAGCAAGATTTAGGAGACACTCAAGCAATCAACATGATCAACTTCCATATTAATAATTGTAACATTAGGATTTTTAGTTAATAACAGAGAACAATGTTTTGGGAGACCAGGGAGTTCAGTAAATGGATTCTTTTCATGGTCATTCTCTGTACCTGGGAATGTTAGCAATGCCATCCCTGAGCTCTTCTGAGCAACCTTTAAGGTTCCACTGGGGAGTGACAATGTGTCCAACTGACCTTTCTTAGAGCAATAATTTAACATGATCAGCTGTTAGTACTACCTCTTGACTTACCCGGCCACTTTCTGGATTCCTCAAACATAATCTGTCCTATTCTCTTATTGAGTCTTCTCACCTCCAAAGCCTTCCTTCTGGCACACACAAGTCCTCAAGTACAGACAACCATTCCTCCTGAGCAGATTGGTTGGTTTTCAGACTGCCAGGCCTTGGGATTTCTGGTAGGTGGAGGATGCCACTGAAGGTGAGCATAAGAGAATAGATGAGTAAAAGACACACTTGTTCCTAAAGCAGATAGTTCTTCAATGAAGTATAGGTGTCCTGAGTGAGGCATAAGTCTCTCTTTCAGCAACCTGAGTCAATTTAGGCCTACTTTTGTTTTCAGCATCCTGGATTCTATCCACCCAGGTACTTTATCCGCACCATGCTTCTGCACTTTAACTACCTTGTGTGTCTGCCCCTCTTGACTGTTTCATTCCCTTAGGACCAAATTTTGTTCTTTTCCTCCAGACAATCCCTAAGGAGGGTGAAGGATGCCACCACCTGTGATTGGAGCTGCTTCTCCTACTTTGTTATGGGAGATGGTCATCTGAAGATCCTAGTCTGGGAGTTCAGTTTGGCAGTCACTGAAAAATATATCTGGGAACATCTGGTGGAAAAAATTTTAAGTTAGATAAAGTTATTTATACAAAAATGTTTTAGTCACACCCACCATGAACTAGCTGTGGAACACTTAAAAAAATTAATCAGTGTCTTTAGGTGATATTTTTGGAACAGTATAATAGGAATAATAACACCACTTTGTGGAGCTGTTGTGAGGAAGGCCAAATGTTATATGTACATTTGTGTATATTTTGGGTTAATAAGACTAGCATAAAATAAATAACAAAGAACTCCAGGATTTATATACTTTTGGTACATAGCACTCAATATTTTCACTAGTTATCAGACAGAAATGTAAATATTCCACTATCTTCATCAAGCAAAGATTCCTATTCATACTGGCCCACAAATCTGCCCCTTTTGGGACACCTTTTCTGAAGGACATTAAAAGTGTCATTTTGCAAATCCAAATGGTTATATTAACTCAAATTGACAAAGGTGTGATAGGATACAAAATGTTGCACTCCCTTATATGAATGAGAGCAGAGAAATATTTAGCAAATAAATAAGTCCCCTACAAACATAATTTTAAAGGGCACCTTCCCTGTTCATTCCAAATTATACATATATGGTTGATATGAGAATGGAAAGAATATTGGCAATCTCCTCTGATTGAGCTAAAATTCACTACTCTGCTTTGCTTACTCTCCTAGTCCACTGCTCTTCACCTTTTGAAACTCAGAAATTCATGTCAGTAATATTATTGTTGGTATTTCACTAAAACATATCCTTTTTTCATAATCCATAATATATTTCATCAGCATCTTACCATCTACAATGTAAAGTAACATTCAGATGCATCATTTGGTGTCCACTTTCTTCAATGTCAGATCAATTCAGGTCAATTCCAATCAAAATTTAAATGTGAGGCAAACAAACTCCCTGTGGTTTTTAGAGGTGTCCTTGTTGCTTCATACAACACATTCTTTTTACTGTCTGCCAAATTCTATTTCCTCAAACCTTGGTTTAATGGGAGTATCCTGCTCAAAAATATTTAGTGTTTTTATATTGCCATTCCAGATTATCCCATAATGTACAAGAGACTGCTAATTTAATAGAATTAATGGCCAAAAAACAAACTAACATAATAAATATATGAGTAAATAATGCAAGCAAGCTTTGGTTGATTATGTTTGGGACAGACTGTATGTTGTAACGTGAACATTTCTGAGAAAGCCAGCATTGAACATCCAGCATTTTCCACACATATTTATCATATTGATTTTTTTTGGCCTTTTTTTTACCATAGTATTTTTTTCTGTTTACCATTTGGAATTTGTGTACCAATTTTTTTCATATACCAATTTTTGTATTTCAAATTTATACAAATTTTTGTACAAGTTCTGTAAAATTTGTATATAATTTTTTGTACTCCAAAATTATATATCATTTGAAATTTGTATATCATTTGGGATTTCCTATATACCATCTGGAATTAAGTTAATTTGAACATGCTAGCATAGAAGATCTTTGGTTTAGATAGTGGTTCTCAACAAAAAGCAGTTTTGCCCCACAGGGAATATTTGACAATGATTGGGGGTATATGTCAGAGTTGGGGATGGGATGCTATTGGTACTAGTGTGGATTCAAGAGAATTTCTGAACATCCTACAGTGTACAAAATAGGCCCCCATAAAAAAGAATTAAGTTGTCCAAAATGTCAATATAACCAAGATTGAAAATCCCTGATTTAAGGGGAAAAAACAAAGCTAAATCAAAAATAAAAATTCTGTAATTTGGCTCTGGATAATATGAAGGAAAAGTACGTGGACTCCAGGTCCATAAAAGTTATGATGATTGGCTGAAGATCCAGTGCTCCTTAGCTTTGAAACCCAGGTCTTGCACTTACTGTCTGTGTAATGTAAGGAAATTCACTTAACTCCATTGCCCCAGTTTTCTCATGTGTAAAATAAGATTGTAGCCATTTTATCTGTCTTCTAGGATTATTGTAAGGATTCAATGAGTTCATACATGGATAAAATTGAAAACATATTAAGTACTCAATAGCAGATATTCAAAAATCTAATTCCTTGTTCCTTTATACAAATTTAGATTGAAATAGTCACTTTTAATATTCTATTCTGCCCTTCTGCCAGATATGTGACCCTGTATTTTGTGAACTCAGCTGAAATGTCTTTCAAAAACCCTCACAAGTTTCTCTTTTTATGTTACATTTTGAGGAACTATCAAACTGCTTTCCACAGAGGCTGTAGTATTTTTTTTTCAATTGAAATGTATTCACATGCCATACAAACTATCCACAGTATACAATCACTGGCTCACAGTAACATTATATAGTCAGGATACACCCCAGGATCAGTTTTGGAGCATTTTCATTACTCCATAAAAGAAATAAAAATAAAAAATAAAACCCCAATCCTCCCATACCCCTTACCCACCCACTGCCAACTCTTGTTGAACCATAATACTGGTGTGGTACATTTGTTACTATTGATGAAAGAATATTAAAATATTATTGTTAATTCTAGTTGATAGTTTGCAATAGGTACATTTTTCCTTATACCCCTCTATTATTAACTGTAGGAGTTAAAAGGTTGATGTTTAACCTAAAGCTTGCAGACACAAGTCTATGAGGAAATGCAGACTTGAGCTTTCAGGATCTGGAACTTCAATAGAAGCTGAGATATGCAGAAAAAGCACAAAGAGGTGTGGAAGAGACTTGCTTAAGGGAAATTAACATCCTAGCATTAAAAGTATTTACTTCCCAGAACTTGTTTTTGTATTATATAGCTTTTGCATGCAAACAACCTTTATCACCTTTTTTTCTAGTATATAATTTTGTACTTGGCTGAAAATAAACTTGTCTGAAGACTGATGTCTCCAGATCCCCTGATCCCTTTCTCTCTCTCTCTCTCTCTCTCTCTCTCTCTCTTGTTTTACTTTAACATTCCTTAGGGTCATAGCTGTGGCCAACAATTAACTCCTTGAAATAGTGTTGTACATTTATTCTATTCCATGAAAGAACTTAAAAAAATTTTTTTTTATATTTGTACAGTTTATCACAGTCATAGTCTACTACAAATTCACTGTGTTATTCATTCCCACGTTTTAACCTCCAGGTTAAATTTCTAATTTAAGTCTAAATTTCCTCTCTCCACCATATTCACACACCATTCAATACTATTAGTCATTCTCACAATAACATGCTACTGTCATCTCTATCCATTTCCAAATGTTTAATTTCAATCTAGTTAAACATTCTTCACATATTAAGCAACAAATCCCCATTCTTCAGCCTCATTCTATATCATTGTAACAAATATTCTGTATTTTATGTCTATGGGTTTACATATTATGATTAGTGCATATCAGTGAGATCATACAATATTTGTCCTTTTGTGTCTAACTTATTTTACTTCACATAATGTCTTCAAGGTTCATCCATGCTGCCACATGCTTCAGGACTCCATTCCTTCTTACTGCTGAATAATATTCCATCAGATGGATATTATTACATAACACATTTAGTTTATCCATTCTTCTGTTGATGGACACTTTGGTTGTTTCCATTTTTTTAGCAATTGTGAGTAATGCTTCTGTGGACAACAGTGTGCAAATGTCTGTTAGATTCCCTGCTTTCAGTTCTTCTGAGTTTATCCCAAGTACCAGGATTGCCAGTTTGTAAGGCAATTGTAGCTTGCTTCCTGAGGAATTGCCAGACTGTCTTCTACAGCAGCTATAACATTTTACAATCCCACTGGCAGTGAATAAGTGTTCTTATTTCATTAGATCCTCTCCAATACTTGTAGCTTCCTGTTTGTTTAATAGAAGCCAATCTAGTAATTATAAGGTGATATCTCACTGTGCTTTTTGATTTGCATTTTCCTAAGGGCTAGAGAGGCTGAGCATCTTTTTTATGTGCTCTTTAGCCATCTGTAGACCCTCTTTGGAAAAATGCCTATTCATTTATTTTGTCTGTTTTTAAATTGAGGTGTTCATCTTTATAGTGTTAGGTTGTAGGGTTTCTTTATATATTCTGGATATTCAACATTTATCATATATGTAGTTTCCAAATATTTTATTCCACTGAGTCAGCTGATGTTTTCCAAATGTTTTTACCCTTTCACAAAGTCCTTTGAAGCACAAAAATATTCAGTTTTGAGGAGTTCCTGTTTAACTATTTTTTTTTCTTTTGTTGCTTGTGCTTTAGGTGTAAAGTCTTGGAAACTACCTCTTATCACTAGATCTTGAAGATATTTCCCCTTATTTTCTTTTAGAAGTTTTATGGTACAGGCTTTTATGTTCAGGTCTTTGATCCATGGTAAGTTAATTTTTGTATATGGTGTGAGATAGGGGCCATCTTTCATTCTTTTGCAAATAGATATCCAGTTCTGCCAATACCATTTATTGAAGAAACTGTTCTGTCCTAGTTGAGTGGATTTGGGAGCCTTGTCAAAAATCAGTTGACCATAGATCTGAGCATCTATTTCTGAACTATCACTTTGATTCCATTGATCAATATGTCTATATTTATGTCAGTACCATGCTGTTTTGACCACTGTGGCTTTATAATATGCTTTAAATCAGAAAGTGTGAGTCCTCCCACTTCATACTTCTTTTTCAAGATGTTTTTGGTTATTTGAAGCCCCTTACCCTCCAAATAAATTTGAGAATTTGCTTTTTTACACCTATTAATGAAACTGTTAGAATTTTGATTGGCATTGCATTGAATTTGTGCATCTATTGGGATAGAATTGTCACCTTAATAACATTGGATTTTCTAATCCATGAACACAGGATGTCTTTCCATTTATTTAGATCTTCTTTGAAATCTTTTAGCAAAGTTTTGTAGTTCTCTGTGTACAGGTCAATTACATACTTAGCTAAGTTTATTCCTAGATATTTAATTCTTTTAGTTGCTATTTTAGTGGAGTTATTTTCTTGATTACCTCCTTAGCTAGCTTAGGAGTAGTGTATAGAAACCCTACTGATTTTTGTGTGTTGATTTTATATCCCACAACTTTGCTGAGCTCATTTAATAGCTCAAGTAAATTTGTCATAGATTTTTCAGGATTTTCTAAATATAGGATCATGTTGTCTACAACTAGCAAAAGTTTTACTTCTTCCTTTCTGATTTGGATGCCTTTTATTTCTTTTTCTTGCCTAATTGCTCTAGCTAGAACTTCTAGAACAAAATAATGAATAATAACAGCAGTGACAGTGTTTATTCTTTTCTTGATCCTGATCTAAGAGGGAAAGTTTTCAACCTCTCATTGTGGAATACAATGTTATTGTATGGGTTTTTCATATATTCCCTTTATCACATTGAGGACATTTCCTTTGACTCCTCCCTTTCAAAATGTTTTATCAATAAAGGATGATGGATTTTGTCAAATGCCTTTTCAGCATCAATTGAGGTGATCATGTGGATTTTCCCTTTTGATTTTCTATGTGGTGTATTGGATTAGTTGATTTTCTTGTGTTGAAACATTTTTGATGACTGATTCAACTTTACTTACGATTGGTTTGTAGAGGTCTTCTATTTCTTTTTGAGTCAGTGTAGGTTGTTCATGTGTTACTAGGACATTGTCCATTTTGTCTAAGTCCTCTACTTTGTTAGCATACAATTGTTCATATTATCTTTTGATCTTTTTTATTTCTTTGGGTCCATGGTAATGGCCTGCCTCTCATTTCTGATAACATTTATTTCTATATTCTCTCTTTTGTCTTTATCAGTCTAGCTAAAGCTTTTATTAATTTTCTCAAAAAACCAACTTTTGGTTTCACTGATTCTCTCTATTGTTCTTTTATTCTCCTTGTCATTTATTTCAAATTTAATCTATTATTTATCTCTTTCTGTTTTCTTTGAGATTAGTTTGCTGTTTCTCCCAAGTCTCTCTAGTTGTTCAGTTAAGTCTTTGGTTTTAGCTTTTTCTTCTTTTTTAATGTAGGTGTTTAGTACTATAAATTTCTTTCTCACCACTGTCTTCACTGGATCTCATATGTTTTGATATGTTGTGTTCTCATTTTCATTCATCTTGAGATATTTACTGATTTCCCTTGCAGTTTCTTCTTTGACCCATTGATTGTTTAAGAAAATGTTGTTTTACTTCCACATATGTGTGAAATTTTCAGTTCTCTGGCTGTTATTGATTTCCAGCTTCATTCTATTATGAACAGAGAAAGTATAATTCCAATCCTTTT
>PVIY010064151.1:0-10254 GCA_004026745.1 Myrmecophaga tridactyla | reverse complement strand
CAGCCTGATCCAGCCTTATATTCCTCCCACCATTATCCCACACTCTTAAAATCCATTGCCACACATATTCCCCTGATTTCTGTCTATATAAATTGGAAAACTCACACAGTTCTTTTGGAGTATAACGTACCTCCTCATGTGTGATACTTTGTACCTCACCTTTAGGGGCCTGTTGGGACCTTAGTCTAGTTATAGGTCTGGAAGAAATGAGGGGTGATGGGGGTGGGTCATAAAAAGAATTAGAAATATCTTCCAAGCCATTTGCTTCAGGGCATTCATTTGCAGTTTCATCTGGTGAAACAGGATTAATCACTCTAGGGTTAATCCCTTCAGGATGAGGTTGGGTGGCCAACTCCTCAAGGCAGGCTGAAGGTGGGGCAGCTATGTCCTCAGGACAGACTATTACAGGGTTATCTAGAGAAGACTCAGCATGACCTAAGGTTTCAACCTTGCCCCTGACATCATTATCAATCCATATGTCATCATCCCATTTTCCAGGGTCCCCCTCCTTTCTAATCAATGCCCTCACTTTAACGGCAGACATCATGCAACATCGAGATTTCAGTTTATGTTGTAAAGTTGCTACTCTAACAATAAGATTCTGAGTCTGATTTTCAGAGATCTCAAGTCTACGGCTACAGGAAATAAGATTTTCCTTCAGGACACTCATGGAGATTTCTACATCTGTCAGATGGCACTTAAGCTTCTTGTTTGAAATCTTAAGCCCATCCCTTTTACTACTTAATGTATACAGTTATCTCTGTATACTTACTAATCTCTATACTTACCAATTCCACAAAACTCTGTAAAGGTGTCAAAAACATTATCCCCCAAAGCCTGGCTTCATACAAGCGAAGCATTAGAATAATCAAATGGTGATATTTTGATTATTTATTTTGCCAAATCACTCCATGGATTGACAATGTCATTCTGATTATGGGAATCAGAGTCCTTAGTGCTTTTGACTCCAGTCAGAGTAGAAAACCAATCATAAAAACCCATTTTTAGATTCTGTTTCTTAAGAACCACTCCTGGTACCAAGTTGTATTAGTTCGGGTTCTCTAGAGAAACAGAATCAACATGATATATTCGTAAATATAAAATTTATAAAAGTGACTCACGTAACCATGGGAATGTAGAGTTCAAAATCTGCAAGGCAAGCTGTGAAGCCAACGATTCCAATGGAGGTTCTGGATGAACTCCACAGGAGAGGCTCACTGGCCGAAGCAGGAAGAGAGCCTGTCTCTTCTGAATCCTCCTTAAAATGCTTCCAGTGATTAGATTAAGCATCACTTATTACAGAAGACACTCCCCTTGGCTGTTTACAAATGGAATTAGCTGTGGATGCAGCTGACATGATCATGATTTAATTCTATGAAATGTCCTCATAACAACAGACAGGCCAGCACTTGCCCAACAAGACAGACAGGTACCACCACCTGGCCAAGTTGACACATGAACCTGACCATGACAGTTGCTATTTTGAATGGAATTTTTTCTTTAACTTTTGTCGCCTTAATTAGGTCATTGCTTCTGCATAGAAACATCACTGAGTTTCCCACATTAATCTTATATCCTTCCACTTTGCTGTATTTATTTATTAGCTCAAGAAGCTTTGTCATAGATTTCTCAGGACTTTCCAAATATAGGATCATGTCATCTGCAAATAATGAAAGTTTTACTTTTTCTTCTTTTTTTTTACCAATTTGGATGCCTTTTATTTGTTTTCCCAGCCTGATTGCTCTAGCTAGAATTTCTAGCACGATGTTGAATAATAGTGGTGACAGAGGGCATCCTTGTCTCATTCCCAATCTTAAAGGGGAAAGCTTTCAGTCTCTCCCCATTGAGTTTGATGCTGGCTAAGGATTTTTCATATATGCCCTTTATCACATTGAGGAAGTTTCTTTGAGTCCCATTTTCTTGAAGTTTTTTTTTTTTTTTTCAGGAAAAGATGTTGAATTCTGTTGAATGCTTTTCCAGCATCAATCAAGATGATCATGTGGTTTTTCCCTTTCAATATGTTAATGTGGTGTATTACATTGATTGATGTTCTTATGTTGAACCATCCTTGCATTCCTGGTATAAACCCCACCTGGTCATGGTTTATAATTCTTTTAATGTGTCATTGGATCAGATTTACTAGTGTTTTGCTGAGAAGTTTTGCATCTATATTCATTAGGGGTATTGACCTGTAGTTTTCTTTTCTTACAGCATCTTTACCCAGTCTTGATATTAGAGTGATGTTAGTTTCATAAAATGAGTTAGGTAGTGCTCCTTTTTCCTCTGTTTTTTGGTAGCATATGAGCAGGTTTGGTGTTCGTTCTTTTTAGAATGTTTGATAAAATTCCCCTGTGAGGCCACCTGGCCCTGGGCTTTTCTTTGTAGGAAAATTTTGTATTAATGATCGAATCTCTTAACTTGTGGTTGGTTTGTTGAGATATTCTATTTCTTCTTGAGTCAGTGCAGCTTGTTCATGTGTTTCTAGGAATATATCCATTTCATCTAAGTTGTCTAGTTTGTTGGTGTATGTTGTTCATAATATCCTAGAACAATTTAAAAAAAATTTTTTTTTAATTTTTTAAAAATTTCTTCATGGTCCATGGTAATGACCCTCCTCTCATTTCTGCTTTTGTTCATTTTTATCCTCTCTTTTTTGTTTTGTGAACCTAGCTAGGAATCATTGATTTTATTGATTTTCTAAAAGAAACAACTTTTGGTTTTATTGATTTTATTGGTTCTTTAGTTCCTTAATTTATTTAATTCTGCTTTAATTTTTTTATTTCTCTTCTATTTGCTTTTGGATTAGTTTGCTATTCTTATTCTAGTTGCTCCAGGTCAGCAGTTAAGTCTTCGATTTTCCCGCATTCTTCTTTTTTTATTATAGGCCTTTATGGCAATACATTTTCCTCTCAGCACTGCCTTTCCCATATCTCATAAGTTCTGGTATATCATATTCTCATTTTCATTCATCTACAGTTAGTTATCAATTTCTTCTTTGACCCACTGGTTGTTTAAGAGTGTGTTATTTAATCTCCATATGTTTGTGAAAATTCTGGTTCTTTGGTGGTTATTGATTTCCAGCTTCATTCCATTGTGATCAGAGAAAGTATTTTGAATAATTTCAATATTTTTAAATTTATAAAGACCTGTTTTGTGTCCCAGCATATGATCCATCCTGGAAAACTTTCCATGTGCACTAGAGAAGGATGTGTATGCTGGTGTTTTGGGGTGATAATGATCTTATGTGTCTAGTAGGTCTAATTCATTAATTACATTGTTTAGGTTCTCTATTTCCTTGTTGATCTTCTGTCTGGTTGTATCTATAGAGGAGAGTGGTGTATTAAAGTCTCCTACTATTATTGCTAAAACATCTATAGCTCCCTTCAGTTTTGTCAATGTTTGTTTCATGTACTTTGGAGCTCCTTGATTGGGAGCATAAACATTTATGATTGTTATTTCTTCTTGGTGAATTGTCCCTTTTATTAATATATAGTGTCTTTCTTTGTCTCTTGTGACTTCTTTGCATATAGTCTATTGTGTCTGATATTAGTATCCCTACTCCTGCATTTTTGTTGTTGTTTTTACAATTTGTGTGGAACATCTTTTTCCATCCTTTCACTTTCAATGTTTTCATATCCTTGGGTCTAAGATGTGTCTCTCATAAGCAGCATATAGCTGGATTACATTTCTTAACCCATTTTGCCAATCTGTATCTTTTAATTGGTGACTTTAGTCTGCTAACATTCAAAGTTATTACTGTTAAGGAATTTCTTGAATCTACCATTTTATCATTTGGATTTTATTTGTCATCTATATATTATTTTCCCTCTGTCTCTTTTTATCCTTTGAGTTACCCTTTCTGGTACTCTTTAATTCTGTGCCCTTCTTCAGACCTCCCTCTCTGGCTTTTTTTTTTCAGCTAAAGAACTCCCTTTAGTAATTCTTTTAAGACTGGTCTCTTGTTGACAAATATTCTCAGCATTTGTTTGTCCGTGAAAATTTTAGTCTCTCCCTAACTTTTTTTTTAGGTATTGCTCACCCATTTATCTATTTTTAAACTTTTTTATTGTAAAATATATATACAAAGCAAAGAAGGAAAAAGGAATAATTTCAAAGCACAGAGTCTCTCCCTAACTTTTGAAGGACAGTTTGGCTGGGCACAGAATTCTTGGCTGGAAGTCTTCCTCCTTCAGGGTCTTACATTTATCACACCACTGCTTTCTCACCTCCACGGTGCAGGGTACGTAGTCCAAGCTTAGTCTCATGTGGTTTCCCTTGCTTCTAGTAGATCGCTTTTCTCTTACCACTTTCAGGATTTTCTGCTTCTCTTCAAAATTTGACAGACTGATTAGTCAATATCTTAGAGTAGGGCTCTTTGGATTTATTCCTTTCAGGATTTCGTTGAGCTTCTTTGATTTACATATTTATGTCTTTTATGAGGGTCAGGAAGTTTTCCTCCATTACCTCCTCAGCCACTCTTCCTAGCCCTTTGCTCTTCTCTTGCCCTTCTGGGACACCAGTGATTCTTATATTTGTGCACTTTATATTGTCCATCATTTCCCTGAGATCCAACTCAAATTTTTCTATCTTTTTTGCCATTTGTTCTTTTGTGCGTTGCCTCACTGGCTCTTGAAAAGGGGCAGTCCTCTCCAGGTGTAACAAAAGCCCAGGAGCCATGAGAAAATTGGTAAAAACTAATTATACTAAAATTTAAAATGTCTGGCAAAGGCAATCTGTAGGAGTCAGAAACGCCCTCGACAAAGACGAAAGACATGTGAGCACGAAATATCGTCTCTGCATGCATCACTGCAAAAGTGCCCATTTATTGACACAGAAAGAGGTTCTGTGGATCAATGTCATGAAACAAGAGGGTAGTAGAGACGCAGGCGAAGGGCAAACCCAGCTCACCAAAGTTTACTCCAAATGGCTCTTATGCAGATGAGAAGATGCTCGGACGCACTTCAGACAGAGAGAACGTGAGTTAGAGTGGAAAGGGAATACAATCTTTCACCTGTCCAGTTAGCAAATGACAAAATATGTGAAATCCCGCTGTTGGGAATGAAGTAGGAAGAAGGTAACTCTCAGGTTCTTGGACAGTAAATTGGTAATTCTCAATGGGCATAGAAATGCATAACGCAATCCCCACTGGTTCCAGGAATTTCCTGGCAGAAATACACTCATGTGTGCTGTGTAACATCAGTGTGAGGCTAGCGAGTGCATCTTTATCTGCAATAAAGGGTGGAGACAACCTACATGCCCACCAATAAAAATTAATTCTGATGTATCTAGATGGTGGAATTAGTGTTAGGAAGCTGTTAAAAGCACGAGGCAGTTTTAAATTTTATTTAAAGATTTCCAAAATATACCCTCTATACCCATCAAGCAACAGCCATATTTCCCCCCCTTTCCCATCCCCTGCTAACCTCTAATCCATTTTGTCTCTATGAAGCTCTTTTTAGATACTTTGCGTAATTGTCCTTCTGTGCCTGACTTCTTCCACTCAGCACGACGCCTCCAGGTCCACCCTTGTAGCAGTGGGTCTCGGAGGTTCTTATGGCTGAACCGCATTCCGGTGGGGACATGCGCCACTGTGTGTAGCCGTTTGTCTGCTGGACACTTAGGCAGTTTCCATCTTTTGGCTGTTGTGAATCTTGCTGCTATGAACACTTCAGGTATGGATATTTGTCTGAGTCCCTGCTTTTAAGGTTTTTGGTATATGCCTAGGAGTCGGGGAGCCGTGCAAATGGTAATTCTATACTTAACTTTCTGAGGCGCTGCCGTATGCTCTCCATCTGGCTGTAGTGTGTTATACTCCCTCCAATAGTGCACCGGCATTCCCATTTCTCCGTGTCCTCTCCAACACCTGCTGTTTGCCATTTTATGTGGCAGGCTTATATGCAGTGATCTTTGCAAGTTAAAGAAAGCGAGGTGCGGGGCATGGGGTGGCGTGAGCTGCCCAGCAACACACAGAGCCCTGTGGCCCTCTGGCGGGGGTTGGGGACCTGTGCCACAAACACTGACTGTGATGTGCTCCGTGCGGTTATGCCACATCCTGGAATCATCTGTCACCAGCATAAACAGCCTGAATGACCTAATGCCGCTGAGGAGGTCTGTGCTCGCCCCACTCAGCCTGGCTGGCCGGGCCCGTGGCGGGGTGACACGGGGCAGCCCTGCTTGCAAAGGAAGGCGGGAGCGCCCAGAAAACTCGGGCCACGCCCTGGGTGGGCCGCCCAGAGCCGGGGCTTCTCGCCTGCTCACTGTGTTCCTTCAGTGCGTGGGCAGGCAAAGCTCTTTAAACTAGGTTTTAAAACTAAATCGCTTGTTTTTAACAATGCAAAAAGTCTTTAGTAACTAAAACATTTTTCATTCTATGTTAACTCACTCACCTATTATTTTAGCTGAGTTTCCCCAGCTCCAAACACACACACACAGGCACACACACATACCTGATGCTGCCAGGTGAGGGGCGCCCCCAGGGGAGTGGCAGATGGGAAAGCAGGAGGAAAAGCAGGTGGGGCAGAGGGTGTCCTCCCACCCCAAAAGGCAGCTCCAGAAACGGCCTGATCCTTTTCTGGCCCTGGGCTCAATCCCTCCCCAAATGGCTCAGGCCCTTCACAGGCAAACTGCGTACTGCAGATTCCTTCAGCGTTATTCAAACCATTTCCTGGTTCTGAGGAATCTTTCTCACGCTGGCCTCCCTTCCAGACTCTCACCTGCTCCTTGTTTGCTCCCAGGACAACCCCAGCTCATGTCCATGCCCACTCATTCCCTGCTGGCTTCTAAGACCTAATCCATCCGAGATGCTTTTGCACAAGAACCTGCAGACAGCAGAGCCCAAAGGAGCCAGGAGGACCCCTCTAGTGTGGTGGGTCTCAGCTGGGGGGAGGTTAGCCCTGTGGGGACACCCAGAAATGTTCAGAGACATTTTTTGTTCTCATGATGAGGCAGAGGAGGTTGCTACTAACATTTCATAGGTAAAGGCTGATCACAGGTAGAGGCTGCTCACAGGTAGAGGCTGTTCTAGGTAGAGATTGCTCATAGTAGAGGCTGTTCTAGGTAGGGGTTGTGCATAGGTAGAGGCTGTTCTAGGTAGAGGCTGTTCACAGGTAGAGGCTGATCACAGGTAGAGACTGCTCACAGGTAGAGGCTGTTCTAGGTGGAGGCTGTTCGCAGGTAGAGGCTGATCACAGGTAGAGGCTGTTCTAGGTGGAGGCTGTTCGCAGGTAGAGGCTGTTCTAGGTAGAGGCAGCTCACAGGTAAAGCTTGTTTTAGGTAGAGGCTGTTCTAGGTAGGGGTTGTGCATAGGTAGAGGCTGATCACAGGTAGAGGCTGCTCATAAGTAAAGGCTGCTTACAGATAGAGGCTGTTCTAGATAGAGGTTGCTTACAGGTAAAGCTTGTTTTAGGTAGAGGCTGTTCTAGGTAGAGGCAGCTCACAGGTGGAGGCTGTTTGCAGATAGAGGCTGCCTGACCCCCTCCAGTGTCCAGGATACCCCACAATCATGACCTGGCGCTCAGTGTCGGTAGAGCTGGGGGTGAGAGCCCCTGATGTAAGCCAGGCTGGGACATGAGTTTTCATGGGCCTGTGCCTAAAGATGTCCCGGGGGAACTTGGAAGCCCTCCTAAGTGGCTGTTCAGACCTTCTCTCTGAGGAGCATGCCTCCCTCTGTCTGCCCCTCCTGCAAGACAGACCTGGGCCCCCCTGTGCTACCGTCCTGTAGAGGCAGGTGGCAGGAGTCCTGCAGAGCTGCCCAGGGCAGGCGTTCCGGGGCCTGGGTAGAAGCGTGCCCACGCTTGGCAGGTGGCCCAGGCCTGGACGGCTGCTCCTCCGGGCTCTCTCCCTCTCTCCTCGGGGCTCTCTCCCTCTCTCCTCCTCGCTCCTCTGAACGCTCATCCTCGGGCACTCCCGGGTCCGCAGTATGGCTGTGGCAGGCAGGAGGCTCCGTGGCTAGAGCTTCAAAGCGGGGCTGCAGCCCCGGGAGTTAAAGCCCCGCAGCGCCTCTGTGTGCCCCGCAATGGAGGCTGCAGCCCTTCCTGCACCTGCATGGGCTGGCGAGGGGCCCCCACTGGGGCCCACAGGGCAGTGGAGCAGCTGGTCACAGGCTTCAGGGGGCAGGGCTGCAGGCCTCAGACAGCCCCGGAGTGGGGAGGCCCTGCGTGGGCCCTGAGCTCCTCGGGGTCTGACCTGGCTTCCCCCAGCTCTCAGGGGAAAGGATGAGGCAGTGGAGGGGCTCTCAGCCTGGCACCGCGGCGTGGGCCTTCTTTCCCCTGAGGTCTAAGACCTCCGGGCACCTCAACCGCCAAGAAGGCTGCAGAGGTGGGTGACCCGGGGGGCACGGGGGGCACGGCTTTGTGGCGCAGCAGACCCCCCCCTCGGGTGCTGCCGTGCCCCCTTCCACGCCCTGGCGTCACGTCTTACTACTGCCAGAAAGTTTCCTTTTCCCATTACAAGACTGAAAGTATATTTCTTTAATTATTTACTTTTTCCCAATTTTGTAGCTTGTTTATTTTTCTTCTTTTTTTAGTGAAAAATAACATACATACAAAAAAGCTATAAATTTCACAGCACAGCACCACAATTAGTTGTAGAACATATTTCAGAGTCTGACATGGGTTACAGTTTCACAATTTCAGGTTTTTACTTCTAGCTGCTCTAAAATACTGGAGATTAAAAGGAATATCAATTTAATGATTCAGCATTCATATTCATTTGTTAAATCCTATCTTCTCTGTATAACTCCGCCATCACCTTTGATCTTTTATCCCTCTCTTTAGGGGTGTTTGGGCTATGGCCATTCTAACTTTTTTATGTTGGAAGGGGCTGTCACTAATATGGGGTAGGGAGATGGAACTGTCTGATGTTCTGGAGAGGCTCGGCTAGGTTTCAGGACTTATCTGATCCAGGGACCCATCTGGAGGTTGTAGGTTTCTGGAAAGTTACCCTAGAGCATGGACCCTTGTGGAATCTTATATATTGCCCTAGGTGTTCTTTAGGATTGGCTGGAATGGTCCTGGTTGGGGGTTGGCAGGTTATGATAGATAGCAACGTCTAACTGAAGCTGGCATAAGTGCAACCTCCAGAGTAGCCTCTTGACTCTACTTGAACTCTCTCTGCCTCTGATACTTTATTAATACAAGACTGAAAATATTTTAAATTTACAGTTTAAGAATTTGGAAAATTAGAAGAGCACAAAGAAGAAACTCAACCCCCTCTGAGACCTCACCACCCGCGATAACGACAAACTCTGATGTGTTTCCTGAAAGCGTCCTATTCCTGTCACTTCACAAAACCGCATTCATGTGGCCTCCACTCGTCCCTGCTTTTCTTTTAAAATTGCTTTTTTGTGAGTATTTCCCATGGGAAATTATCTCTACAGCTGTGCGATATTCTCTTATTAAGATATTTCGTGAATTATTTCATCATTTTCTTATTGATACACATTGACTTTGTTTTTTTACTCATAATTGTAAATATTACTCATTTCGTATGAAAAATGGGCATAAAGTGGTGACTACCTCATGGGGTCGCTGTGCGAATTCAGTGAGATGAGGCACAGACCTGTCCCCAGTTCCCTATGACGGATGATCTCCTTGTCTGAAACGTCCCTCGCTCACTCTCCCGGTGGCTCTGGAAGGCCTTCTCGCCGGCCGCGTGACCACACTCGCCATCGCCTTCCGTTTCCCCTTGGCGCCCCGGACACCCCTCTTCCCACCTGAAGCGCTGGCTGCCCTTAGAGCTGCGGGGAGGCCACGCTTTGGAGTTTGCTATCACCTGGGGGCCTTTCTTTTTTCTCTGGCTAGTTGCAAAAACTTCTTTGACTTTGGGGTTTTGTGATGCTTCTGTGCGCGCGTTCATTGGCGCTAATCCTGCCTGGGGTTTGCTGGCCCCCCGAGTCCCAGCTGCTCTTCACCATTCTGGGGAAACGCCTGCCGTGGTCTCGGGGAATGCGGCCTCCACTCTCTCCTCACCGCCTGGGGCTCTCACTGCATATATGCTGGCTGCCCCCTCTGTCTTCCACGCCTCTAAATAGCTTTCATATTTTCTGGGTTTTTTTGTTTCTCTGTGTTGCTTTCAGTGTCACTTCTTCGGATTTATCTTCCAGTTTACTCATTTTCTCTTCAAGTATTTCTTCTATGCTATTTAATAGATTGTTAATAATTTTATTATATCTTTCATTTCTAGAAGTTTCTATGTAGCTCCTGTTCAAATTTATCTGTATGGAAAAACCAGTGTGAAATGTGCTTTCTGGTGGGT
>PVIY010064150.1:0-10253 GCA_004026745.1 Myrmecophaga tridactyla | reverse complement strand
TGAAGTTCTGATACAAGAGACAACAAGGATTAACCTTGAAGACATTATGTTGAGTGAACTAAGACAGACACAAGAGGGCTAATAGTGTATCCTCCCAGGGATATGAAATAATTAGAATAAGCAAATTCAGAGGGTCAGAATAGAGAACACAGGTTATCAGGGTTGGTAAGGGGGCATGAGTTAATCCTTAAATGTGTACAAATTTCTGTTGCTTCCTCGGGACTGGAGCATGAAAGATATTAAGGAATGATGAGAAAGAAAGAAAGAGACAGACGGGATCAGGGGGTCTGAAGATCAGCCATAACAGACAACAGACAACTTTATTCTTAACCAGATCCTGCCTATATACTGCAGGCTGACAAAAAGCATGCATGCATTTCCTGAGGGAATAGAGTGCTTATCTTTCAGTACTCTCTTCTTTCATACTTAACATAACCATTTGGGGTAAACATTCTCTTCCTCCCAGACTGCTCTACATAACAATCTTCACAGTTTACTGTTGCCACCACCCTGAAGCCAGCTGCTCCCAACAAATTCTGCAGGTCTTGTTTTTACCCTTGCTCCTACAAATTTCTATTAGGGACAATGGAAAAGTTTTGGTAATTGGTGCTTCTGGTGGGAGCACAACAGCATAAACATAATTAGCTGCACTAAATTATACATTTAAATGTAATTGAAAGAGGAATTGTTAGGTTATGTATATGGTAGTAGATTAAAAAATTTTAAATAATCCATGTAACTGCATAAAATGAACAGTAAACCCTAAGTTAAATCATGGATGATAGTTAATTGCTCAGTTATAAAAAATGTGCTTTAATCAATTGTCACAAATGTTCCACAGCAAGCAAAGGATTAATTAACTAGGAATGTCCCTCTTGTAAAGCAAGAAATACCATCTATTCCTTTATATAAGTACCATTTGTTAATTAACCTACATTTGCTATTATAAGTGGCATATGGGGATCCTGTCTTTTATGCATGACTATTCTATAAACAGTACAAAGTTTTCTAATAAATTAAAAATTAAAAATTATGAACAGAAGAAAATAAATATCGTAGAAATTAGGGTTTTTTTTAAGAATTCTAAGAGGGGATCTACGGTTAATGTAATTTTACTGTTATATTCTGGGTAGATTAGGAAATTCATTGCATTCTGCCATGTTGCAAAGTTCCACCAAGCTCGGTATGATGGAAGTCTTTCTGCATTTCACAATCTCAAAGTAACAAAGATCAGTTGGAAAGCAGATCCCTTTTGGAACAGTGGATTGAAGATGAGCACTCACATGGGCTATAGTGAATCCCAGGTTACTAAGAGTCCTCCAGCAGATGATTTGCAGTTTATTCTGATCTGAAATAACAACTGGTCAAATGGTAAAACACTCTACTGTGTTGAAAAATGTCAAATTTACTTGTATAATTGTATATATGTTACTACAATTAACATAACAAATTAAATGACTAAATAAAAGAAAAGAAAAGAAAACCCTACAAGCACCTCAGAAAGATTTTGCTCAAACCAAATATATTGTCCACACTATTGTAGGATGGTGAGCAGCTCCCTGGTCTCTAACTACTGGATGCTTTCAGTACCATCCCCCCATTTCAAGCATTGCCATGTTGCTACAGGGACCCAGAGTTCCCCATGGGTGAGAACAACTGGCTGAGAGACAGAATTGGAAATACCTTTACAAAGTTCCCTATAATGTCCCAGTCCTTACTCCTTTTATAACTTTAGGAAGGTCCTTAACTGTTGGAACACCAGCCATTTCTGAAAATATAGAATTAAGTCCATATTACTACTGCTATTATAAAATGAAGTTCTGTAAGATTTCAATGGGCAAATCCATATCAGGTTATTAAGTTTAGTAGCATTGCATAAAGGGATCAAAATACATCTCTTAATTAACAAATGGTACTTATACAAAGAAACAGATGATGTTTCTTAACTTGTTTTACAAGAGGGACATTCCTAATTAATTGACTAGAAATATGATCAAGGGGCATATTGCTTTTGGTTTCATATCCAAGAAACCCATTTCTCCACTTAATTTAAAAAGAGAAATTATGCAATGGAATATTATACAGCAATAAGATGAAATGATGTCCTGAAGCACCTGACAAGATGGTTGAACCTTGAGGACATAATGCTGAGTAAAATAAACTGGACACAAAAGGACAGACACTGTATAATTACACTTTTATAACCACAGTAAAGATAAAATCAGAGGCTTATAATATAGAATACAGGGGAACTAGTGATATGCAAAAGCCTGAGATGGTGAACAGTTTGAACTTAATTGTAAGGGAATAAACAGAAGTAAAGGCAATTCACTAGTGGGTCTATAAGTAATATTACCAAATTGAAAGTGAACATGATTGAAAGAGGATGTATAGACTCACATGTCCCATCAGTTAACAGTACAAATATTTCCATGAGCTACTACAAAGGTATGAATCTTGTGTAAGTGTATATAAATTTGGGGTATAGGAGGAAAAATGATATTGCATGTTGCGGGCTAGTTTAACAGGAAAACATCAACAATATCACAGCAAAACCAGACTTAAATGATGGTGGAAGGGACAAAAGTTAGAAGGAGGTTTGGATTTTCTATTTGGTAGAAATTATTTTTCTAATTTCTGTTATTGGCTATCTTTTTCTTGGGAACAATGAAATTATCTAAAATTGAGAGTGTTGATAGACTGTTGACATTGGATATTATACATGTAGTGCCTGGATACATCCCAGAGTATATTAACCAGATAATCAAAAGTATTGGCAGAGTCCCTGGAGGGATAGGAGAAAATTTTTGGAGCTGTTACACTTTACCACTGGGGAAACCTGGGTACTGTGCCAAACCTTAGGAACACTCAAATCAATAGGCCAAACCTGTGATCTTCAGTCTTGCTCATGTGAAGCTTATGTATGCATCAGAGAAGCTTAGCCTACCTATAGGTATGCCTAAGAGTCACCTCCAGAGGACCAATTTTGTCGCTCAGATGTGGCCTCTCTCTTTCTCTAGCCCAACTCTACAAGTGAAACCATTGCTCTCTCTCCTAAGTGGGACATAAAAACCAAGGATGAGAGTCTCCCTAGCAGCATGTGTGATGACCCCCAGGGATGTGCCTGGCTCTGGCATCATGGGATCAACAATGACATCTTGACCAAAAGGAGGAAAAGAAGTGTAAAAAATAAGTTATCAGTTGCTGAGAGAGTTCAAATAGAGTTGAGAGGCTACTCTGGAGGTAACTCTTATGCATGCTCCAGTTAAACATTGCTACCTATCACAACTTGCCAAACCCCAACCAAAACCATTCCTGCCAATCCTAAAGAACACCTAGGACATTTTTTAAGATTCTACAAATGTTCCATACACTAGGGTAACTCTCCAAAACCTACTACCTCCAGATGGGTCCCTGAACCAGATTAGTCCTGAAATACAGAGCAGCCAGCACTTCCAGAACATCAACTAGTTCCATCCCCCATCTCATATTATTGATATCCCTTTCATCATGAAAAATTTACAATTGGAATAACACAAATACCCAGAAGTGGGAGAAAGATAAAAGGTGATGGTGGAGTTATACAGAGACGTTGAGGATTAACAAATGAGTATGAATGCCGAATCATTAAATGGATATTTCTTTTAGCCTCCAGTACCTTAAAGAAGCTAGAAATAAAAACCTAAAATTATAGAATTGTAACCCATACGAACCTCAGAAATCTGTTCTACTAACAATTATTAAGATTTTCTTTGAAATGTATTGTTTTTATGTATATATGCTATTTAAAGAGAAGCAAGAATATAACAGAGAAGATAGAATTGAACAAATGAGTATGACTGCTGAATAATTATATTAATATTTCTGTTGGTCTCCAATTTTTTGGAGCAGCTAGAAGAAAAATGAAAAATCATTGAACTGTAACCCATACCAAATTTTACAATCTGTTCTATAACTACTTGTTAAAAAGTACTTGGAAATTTGTTGCTTTTTTCTATATATGTTATATTTCACAATAAAAAAAAGATGTTAGTGACAGCAGTCAAATACAGTGAATACAATTATTAACAATGGATCATATTCTTGGAAGTCATACAAATATGAAATATTGAGTTTTATTTTTGTTTTTGTAATGGAAATTAGTTATTTTTTTAATTTTTAATTTTTATATCCTATTTAAATAATAGAAATAATTATGCACTCATTAAATGAATAAACTGAGCACAATATAATCATATAAGGTAAAATTAAATGAGACATTCCATATAAGTTGGTAGAACCATGCCATGGTACATAAAAGACCTAAATGTACTTTTTATCATTAATAAACATTTTATAAATGAAGGACTCTATACAGGTCAAAATTTGTGTTACAAGCATTACATTCATAAGTGTTTGGGCAAAGCATCCTCTAGTAAAAAAAGCGTAGCATCTATGATTTTATGTCCAATGAACACAGCTCTCCATTTGGTTGAAACAGACAACAGGAAACTTCTGGAGGAAAGAACAAGGGCTTATTCCTCACCCAGAGTCAGTGCTTTGGCTACTCAATAGTTAGGACATGTACCGCAGTCTTAGAACTTGGAGGAACTCTATGTCAAGGAGTGGGTACTCTTTTAGATGATAAGATATATGGAGGGAAGATGAGTTCATGGAGGACGAATAATAATCCTAAATTAATATGTCTCAGATCCTGTTCTCTCAGGAGCAAACAATCAGCAAGAAAATATTTTTCTGTACAGACTACTTTCCCAAAGGGATACGATGGATCAACAGTTGGGTAAAAAGAGGGAAATGTGCCAAAAACACAGCTATAAGGAAGCTGTAAATAACTCTTCTATGGCCATCCCTCAGCTTATGCAACCTCAGCTGAATGGGACATGGTTTTATCTTTGGGGTCCTAACTCTGGCTGGGGGCCCATGCATGACTCCTTCATTTTGTCTTGTCTTGAGACAGAGCTTCAGTCTCCTTCATCAAACACCCAGAGAAGAAATAAAGCTGCAACCTGGAATCCTTCCTCTCGAAGTCAGCATCCAGGTTAGTTGGAGAGCCTGATAGATACTGAAGGAAGGTGAAGGGTTGAATGGAAGCTGAGAGCGTGTATCTGAGGTCATCTGAATGTTAATTGAATTTTGCCCAGAACTGAGAGAGCTGCTTGCTTGCTTTCCTGTTTGCTTAATTAATGATGCATTTAATATTTATTATATTTTTTAAAAGGAAGATTCCATTGAATTCAAATAATGCAGGAGGTCAGTGTTAACAAGTAAGTAATAAAAATGGAAGCTCGTTTAGAATAATAAATGTGAGGGGTGGGCCACGTTGGCTCAGCAGGTAAGAATGCTTGCCTCCCATGCCAGAGGACCCGAGTTCGATTCCCGGTGCCTGCCCATGTAAAAAAAAAAAAAAGAATAATAAATGTGAGTGACAAAGTGAATCTAGAAAAGCAGAAGATCTGTCCAAGGATTTTGTAGTGAAGGCAAATAGGGAAAATTGAGGTACTAGCCATAGAATATATATTGTATGAAGGGAGGGTATTTCTTTTGTATTTTGAAGGCCAAATACATGTGAGGATGTGCATGTACTGGTGGGAAGGTCCTAGTCCAATGCAGGTAAATGTTAGGCTGAAACATTAGTACATGAGACTTACTTTATCACATTGGTTATTCATATGAAATATGGAAAATTTTGATGGGTGGAAATGGGTATACTTAAACCTTAACAGTTATTCCTTTATTGATGAAGTTAAATACATGTTGGTTTATTACCCATTCACTTTATACAATCCAAATTCTTCACATTTTAATTTTTATTTCTGGATGCTTAGGCATGTGCATTTTTATTTATATTTTTAAATTATATACTATAAAAAAAGGACTGGACATTTTCCCTCAATTTTGCTGTCCTCAAATTAGTTCTCTTAATCTGTAGAGGTGTAATTGAGGTGGAATATTTGAAAGATAATAAACTTTGTGTGGTTCAATCTATCATGCTATATGTTGTGTTTCATTGCTTTTCAAACTAGGAAAGATATTTCATTTGAGTTAATAAATCACTCTTTAAGTACATTACATCTTGGTTTCACATCCTTGTTTCCCTTATAATATTTTTTCTTATTTTATTTAGATCCTTTCCTAAAAATTGCATCACCTAAAAGTTGCCATTATTTAGAAGAATACTTATTTCTGAATCCTCCAAGCATTTTTAAAAACTGTATTTGTTTATTATTTTGTTTTCAAGACCTTTTCTATTTAATTATCTATTTGCATCAATATTATTAAAATACTGTTATTTTACATCTTGTCTTTCCAAATGTAGATTTAGATATTCCATTCAATTTTGTCTAAAACAGTTGTATTGAAACAGCTATATGTAACGTGGTTTAATTCTCCCTGCTAATTTTTTATTCTCTAAATTCTTATTTTTTTAATTTGCTGTTTGAAAAATGCATAATTTTTCCCACATAATTATTCCCACACACTTTTTGATAAAATATAAGCATGTTCAGTTCCTGTTCATTTTCATCATACATTTTACTGGAAAATGTAAATCACAGTTACAATTGTGCATATGACATAAAGTCCTCCAGGATATGTCATATGAAACAAAGTCAAATCAGAACAAGAGCAAAGATTGTCATGGTTTGTGCAGGATATTAGAGGGGATGGTCTGGGAAGGACTTTGCATATTGCACAAGGAACAGAAGCAAGACCAGCAAGTGCCCTTTGGAATTGTCAAAAAGAAGAAGTCAAATCCCAAAGCCCTAGAATAACAAATAAAAAAGATGAGTGCACAGGAAACAGAATGCAGGTGGTTTAATCCATCTGGGTTCATAAGAAGCCAGTGTTATCAAATCACTGTGGGACAGACGCAGGAATAACAGAAAGATGCGGGCAAAATGTACAGACCCTGACAAGCAGGTGTCTCTTACATTTCTTATGGCGTTTTGTTTACTCTATAATTATTACAACATATTCTTATATACCCATTTATGGGATCTAAACTCAGAATAAGCTAGAGGTATATCTTCCGCATGTATTTTAGCAATTGCATGCTTCTTCACTTTCCCTCTTCATTGTCATTTCTGTGGAAGCACATTCTTTCATGCATTCATGTAATATATTTCATCACCTATGGCTATAGCCCATCACCAACTCACCACGTCTGGGTGGAAAATTATGTGGAACATTTCTACATCCCTCAAGGAGCTAACCTGTTCAAGACAGAAAACATGATATTAAATAAAAGTAGCCACAATCGTAGTTCCTACAATCCAAACTAAGTGTGCACAAGAAGTCATTGTCTTCTTTTGAGGATGTAAAGAATACGATTTTAAAAGAGATAAATCCAGGCTACCCTGAAGGGGTGTAGGATATTCCATAAGGAACAGGAAAGAAAAAAAAAACATCTAGAGGAACTATTGGAAAGATTCCAGGAAGAGGGAAGGAAAAATATAAAGACACTGAATATGGAAACTGTGGAGTTCAGGCAAAGATACAACTCAAGTTTAATATCTCAGAGGTCAGTAATGAATGCAGCAGGTGGTTGTGAGATGGGGCACTGGCAGGTCAACACTAACGGGTACACTTGTGTATCAAGCTAAGAAATTATCTAGCAGAAAGTCACTAGGGGCTGTATGTCATGTAACTTGATGATCTATTTTCTAATATAGAAGATGCCTGGCTCTATGTGATTATCATCTCATTCTGTGATTGCTGGGAGAGGTGATAAGGAAATGAATTAGAACCATGACATTGAGGACATGAAATGTGGAAAGAATGAGACATTTGTGAATTAGAAGAAAAATCAGTTTCATTTCACTACCAGTAATAACACACATTTCTTAACAGGAAGGGATTATGCAAATCGTTTTCCATATAATGATCATAATTCAATCTTCTTAGAATGATGGGTACAATTTTCCTTACTATATTGGTGGAACTATTAAAATTTCGAATTTTTGCTTTCTATAAAAGTGTATCAGCAAACACATGGTGCATCTGAGAGTCAAAACCAAGTTTAGCTGATTACAAAAATTTTTCATTTAATATCATTTAACAAGTCTTCTACTACATCACATAAAAATTGCATACCTTTGTTGCACTTATTATATTTTCCTTTGTGAAATGTCCCTTTATTCCCTGCCCTCATTTTACTTTTGTTGCAGTCAACCTTCTTGATGGCTTGCCTTTGCTAGAAGATATAGTACTTTTGTTTGAATAAATTGTTTTTGTTCTTTTATTAGTTGTTTTAGTTTTTCATTTTCATCGTAATGCCACCACAACCCAGGTAGGTTTAATTCAGAACATTCTCTCAGGAAAGACCTGAGCTTATTACTTATATTAATCCTTGATTCTGTTTCATCTTCCTCTTTCTCCAATTTTTGAGCAGAATTTCCCTTCTTTAAATATGGGGGAAATGATTGTATCAAAATTAATCTCTTGGTTTACTTGTCCATGTGGAGTTGGCTGGATTCAATTTTATGTTTATATTTCTAAGTATTATCAGAAGAGACATTTGATGTTGTCTGCTGTCATTGTATTTAATCCATGCTTGATAAGTTTGGATGGGGGTGAGAAGATAATAGTATTAACAGAGACCCAGGAGCCCCAAGAGTGTTCTGCTTGTGTGTGTGTGTGTGTGTGTGTGTATGTGTGCTTCTTTGAATATTGCTGTCCACAATGTAAGGCAGCTAAGCTCATAAATTCCAATAGTTGTATCATAATACAGAGTCCAAATGCAAACCTAGATATGGAAAATGAGTGATGCCATTTAATTTCAAGGGATATAATTGCAACCAAATTAATAATACTCAAGAGATACAGCATGTGGGGAAGGAACTGTGCTTCGAAGTTTCCACAGCCATAAAGCTACCTTGCTCTTCAAGCTTCTCTGACATTGTGTCTCACACTCTCCCTCTTGTCATTTCCCTGCCAAACTGACTTCCCTGTTGACCTTGCACATACTAAACCCTCCCTTTCCTTAGGTCTTTCATGCTGGACATTCCCTCTGAAGAGCACACACTTACCCAGATATCATAATGGGTCATGTCTTCACTTCTAAGATGTCTCTGTTCAAATATCACATTGTATTGTGGTTTTGTGTGAACATATTTGAATCAATAGTCTGGCATGTTCACTCTTTCTCTCTCTCCCCTTTTTATCTACTCTTTTTTATTTGAATGCTTGTAATAATATAGAATATTATGATTACACATTTCTTTGCTTATATTCTTTTTCCAAGAGCAAATTGTAGGCCAATTTATTTTCACATTGTATACACTTTATTAAGCAGTGGCTGGTGCAAAGTAAGAACTCCATGTGGATTCCTACAGTTAGTGTAGAATTTCTCTTAAATACCATAGAATGAATGACAGTTTGGGAAATTATCTTAAAGTGTGACAGGAGTCTCTAATCAGAGATTGGTCAAAGGATACCATGAAAGGGATGACATTCATTTTAAAAATCTAGGATTTAGTTTCTTGTCTGCAAACTGTAAATCACAGATAGACTAGTATTAACTGATTTTTTGAAAATTAGTCAGTTTTTTCTTTTATCTACATAGTCAAACAAATGGAACCAGGAAATCAAACACGAATCCTAGAATTTCTTCTTCTGGGATTTTCACAGGAACAAGAACTGCAGCCCTTCCTCTTTGGGCTCTTCCTGTCCATGTACCTGGTCACTCTCACTGGGAACATGCTCATCATCCTGGCCACCATCTCTGATGCCCACCTGCACAAGCCCATGTACTTCTTCCTCTCCAACCTGTCCTTTGCTGACATCTGTATATCCTCTACCACCAACCCAAAGATGCTGGTGAACATCCAGACAAAGAGAAAAGTCATTTCTTATTCAGGTTGCCTCACACAGATGCCCGTTTTCCTCCTTTTTGCAGCAGTGGAGGACTTCCTCCTGAACGTGATGGCCTATGACCACTACATGGCCATCTGTCACCCCCTGCACTACACGGTCAACATGAACCCCAGGCTCTGTGTCCTGCTGGTTCTGGGGTTCTGGATCATAAGTGCCCTGTATGCTTTGTTACAAAACCTACTGGTGTTGTGGCTGTCCTTTTGTGCACCATTGGAAATCCCCCACGTTTTCTGTGAACTTACTCAGGTGGTCCAACTTGCCTGTTCTGACACCTTCCTCAATGGCATAATGATGTATTTTTTAGCTGGGCTATTGGGTGGAGGGCCATTCATTGGCATCATTCTCTCTTATTCTAAGGTTATTTCTTCCACACGTGTAAT
>PVIY010064149.1:0-10256 GCA_004026745.1 Myrmecophaga tridactyla | reverse complement strand
CAAGAAACATGGCTACTGGAACACAGCTCTACCTTTTCAGGCAGTTCCCTCCAGCCTCTGTTACATCTTAACTAAAAAGGTGGTATCTATTTAATGTGTAAGAATAACCTCCAGGATAACCTCTCGACTCTGTTTGGAATCTCTCAGCCATTGACACTTTATTTTGTCTCATTTCACTCTTTCCCCTTTTGGTCAAGAAGGTTTTCTCAATCCCTTGATGCTGAGTCTCAGCTCATTCTAGGATTTCTGTCCCATGTTGCCAGGAAGGTCCACACCCCTGCTGCCCAGCAATATTGAATGAGGATTAAAGGACATAGCTTCTCTGTGGTACATAATAGCTTCAACCTAGCATTGCCACTGCTACCTGCCTCCTTGCATAGGCACCTGCCTCCTTTGCTTGGGCCCCAACACAGACTCTCTCCTGGTGCAGGTGCCTTCATCCCTCTTTTGAGCCCCAATGCCTGTGCCAGGCTGCCCTCCTATACAGACAGCCTCCGATGTGGTTCTCTCACGTGGGGAGTGCCCACCCATCCATTTTAGCTTCCTAGGCTGTTTGCAGCAGATACCATGAAATGGGTTGGCTTAGACAATGGGAATTTATTAGCTTATTAGCTTTACAGTTTTGATGCTGGGAAGATGTCCAAATCAAAGCATCATCAAGGCGATGCTTTCTTCCAGAAGACCAGCCTCAGGTGCTCCTTGACTCCTTTGCCACACGTCAAGGCCCTTGACAGTGTCTGCTGGTCTCTCCCTTCTCTTCTGGGATTTCTTGCTTTCAGCTTCTTGCTTCCATGGCTGTCTCTCTGTGTGTCTGAATTTCATTCCATTTATAAAGGACTCCAGTAAGAGGCTAAGACTCATCCTGCATGAGGTATTCACACCTTAACTGAAGTATTTTCATCAAAAGCCCCACGTATAATGCATTTACTCTCATGAGAAAGGATTATATTGAAGAACATGTTTTTTTGGGGTACATACAGCTTCAAACCATCATACCAGGTAACATACCTAATGGCTTCTAAATTGAACGTTTTGGGACTGGAAGGGAAGGGTTGAGAAAGAAGCAGAATTTAATCTCTAAACCTCTTCTGGAAGTGAGGAAAATTAATTGCAGAAAGAAAAAGAAAGATAAAGAGTTAAGTTTCCAAATTAAGACAGGCCACCCCAGAAGTAACACAGGCAAGGATTTAGCAATGGACTTGAGAAGCAGCAGTTAGTACCTCCATCCTGTCTGGAATTGTCTGACTTATGAAACCCAGACTCTTTCCATGGAGACCAGTGGCTGCTAATGTTGGGTGAGGCAGGAATCCCTGGCTTATGACACGCCCTTATGACTCTTTCCTCTCCATTTCCTTTAGGGACAAAGTTTCCAGTGATGAGATATTACTTGAGGGAAAAGGCAGTCCTACCAATATTTGCTGCAGATCTACATTCCTCGTACACTTGCTTATTTAATTAAAATAATAACACCAACCAGTTGCTTGAATTTTTATGGGCCACGTGCTGTGCAAGCCTCCAACAGGGAACATTATGATCTGCATTTTACAGGTGGGGAAACTGAGGCTCAGAGTGGCTCAGCCAAGGTCACATGGTTGTCAATGGCAGAGCTGGAATCCAACCCCAGGTACTGTCTCAAGCTGGAGTCAGTGCACCGACCCTTCTGTTGGGCAGATAACATGGGGTGCACGCCTTGCATTATGATGACACTTAAATGCTGGGGCTACAGATGCAACCTCCTCTGTGGCACCAGCACTCTTATGGTCAGGCCCTGAGCCTAAACTTTTAGCATGTTTTACCATCTGGCTGTAGAAGATGGGGTCCCTTTAAAGGCTGTCTGGAGGCCTTCTGGCTCCCACATCCTGTCCTGGGTTAACTGCTGGCGGCTGAGCCTGTGGTTTGCCTTCTCCAGGTCTCTGAGGTCAGTTGGCAACATCCAGCCACCTTCACTGCCCTGACTGCTAGGGCAGTTGCTTAAATCACCTGCATCCCCTGGCCCCCATATACAAGAGAGTCTTCGCAGTTGTAAAGCTACAGGGGGCCAGCAAATGATCCCAACCTGTGGGTCTGCTTTCTAGGACCATGTTTAGCACCAGCCATCTCAGTTTAGGTCCCCCAGAAGCAGACCCTGTGAACAAGGTTTGAGAGCACATGTCCATTTGAGAGGGGACCCCTGGAAATAACAGTGGGGACTGTGGTGATGTAGAGAAGGGAAGGAAGCTGATGGACCAGGTAATGTCCAGATAACTGCTTGGGCAACTGTGGCCCAATCCTACTGGGACCCAGAGCTATCCCACCCAAGACACAAGAGTGCGGGGAGCTCTCTTAGTCTGCCAGGGCTGCTATAACAGACATCACAAATGGGTGGGCTTAAACAATAGGACATTGTGGGCTCACAGTTTAGAGGTTAGAAATCCAAAATCAAGGTATCAGCAGGCCATGCCTTCTCTGAAATATGTAGTTTTCTGGTGGTGGCTTGCTGCTGGCAATGAAGCTATGTCTCTGCTTTTTGGCCATCTGTGTCTTTCCGTCTCCTGTGGTCTCTGCGTGTGTGTCCAAATTTCCCTTGCTTATAAGAACTCCAGGACTCCTGGATTAAGGCCCACCCTGCTTCAGTTTGGCCTCATCCAACTAAGATCTTCAAAGATCCCATTTTCAAATGAGCTCTCATGCATAGGACTGGGGAGGGTTGTTGAGTATGTCTTATGAAGGATACTGTTCTAGTTTGCTAGCTACTGGAATGCAACACATCAGAGACGGACTGGCTTTTAATAAAAGGGGATTTATTTTGTTAGTTCTTCAGAGGAAAGGCAGCTAACTTTCAGCTGAGGTTCTTTCTTATGTGGGAAGGCACAGGATGGTCTCTGCTGGCCTTCTCTCCAGGTCTTTGGGTTCCAATCAACTTTCCCCCGGGTGGTTCCTTTCTTCATCTCCAAAGGCCTGGGCTGAGCTGCAAGTACTGAGATGAGGAATGCCGAGCTCCTTGGGCTGTGCTACGTTGAGCTCTCTCATTTAAGCACCAGTCAATTAAGTCAAAAGTCATTCATTGCAGCAGGCACGCCTCCTAGCCAACTGCGGATGTAAATCAGCAGCAGATGAGGTTCACATCCCATTGGCTGATGTCCACAGCAACAGAACTAGGTGCCTTCACCTGGCCAACTTGACAACTGAATCTAACTACCACAGACACCATTCAATAACTCCCCAGCACTTTTGACTTGCAGGCTCTGGCCAACAGGGAAAGCCCTCAGGCAAGGTCCTGGGCTCTTGTGGTGGGAAAGCTTGGTAGACCCAGGAATAGAATGTGCTGAGGAAATATGGATGGAGCACTGTCAACATCTGCTATAAAGTGAAAAAAAAGTATTTCTCAACTTCTTCATGTCCAGGTCTCTTCTTCTGAATCACTTCTGAATCAACTCAAAGTCATTCACACCCATATTTTTCTTTATACAATGTTATCCTTTCTGCCATCATGAATGTTGATGGAACAGCTTTTCTTGAAAGGGTGTTTGTTTCGGGTTAAGATCCTTGGGAAGCAGACTCTGACACAGAAATCGGCATACAGGTGGTTTATTGGAGACTGCTCTCGGAATCAACATCTGGAGAAGAGAAGGGAAGGGAAGGAAGTAGATCGAGCAGAAGGAGAAGTCGATCTGTGATGCCAATCCCCATGGGAGTTCTGAAGATAGGGTGAGAGCGCTGAGCCTTCCCACCCCTGTACTTCTCTGTTGTTGGACCCAGGCTGCCCTGGGAAAAGAGTGGGACGTGCAGTGGGGCGGCCCACCTTGGCTGAGGCAATCTCTGCAGGGAGCTGCCAGCTCAGGGCTGTCTGCCAATAACATTCCCAGCAGCTGGAATGATAAGTCTTTTCTTCTGGAAGGGGCAGCCACACAGTACAGCACAGCACAGCACAGCATACAGCACAGTCCACCCCCATTTCTGCCTGTGTCCCCTTCTTCCTATGAGTTCTGGAAGAAGTTCCTCCAGGGTTCTGGTGGATCTCTCATCCCAGGAGAAACTTGGTAGAGGAAGGTGAGTGAACTTCCTCTGGACCACAGCTCTTGCCACCATGGCTGGTCTCTGGACACATCAATATTGACTGTTCCCTTCCTTTCGTGGCTAATCTAATTTCCCCTGGCCCCCTCGATCAGCAAGGGGAATCAGTACCTTCTGCTGTACTAGTCTCAGTGGCTTACCTAGTTGTAGGATCTAGATTCTCATACCTGGACCCCATCCCCTTCTCAGATTTAGGTTCTGCACTTGTCCATTTACCATAAAAATGGGCAAGTGTACCAAGAGGTATCCAGGTATATTACCTGAATACCAAACTCATTCTTCCCTGCTCCCAACTGCAATTCTCTCTCCTGATGATTAGGGTCAATTACTTCTGCCAAGAAGGTGACTCTTCTTTTTATCTTCTGGTCCCTTGCAACAAGAAGTCCAAGTGTCCAGGTGGCAGCAAGTCTGTGATTTAGTGGGTCTCTTCATGAATCACCTGGTAGAGGCTTTCCCCCTTTGGGAACCGCAACATCTAAACCTACAGAACCCAGAGGTGAGAAGGACAAAATCCCCCAAAGAATCCCTGGACCACACCCAGTGGTCACTGGGTGTAATGATAAGCAGGGCCATTCCTGCTTCCACTTCCTGGATTCAAAAGTCAGGTATGGTTCCCACTGGGGACCCAGCACCATATAAAGGTTGTTGATTTAAAGATATGTACTGTGTTCTGGAGGATGACATCCCATCACCGCAAAGTTATCACATCCAAGCTGACTCTTCAACTATGTCTTCTACAAGCTGTTCTATGGTTCTACAGGCCAGCCAGTTCAGGGTGGAGTGGTTTGCAATATGTCCCGTAGGTCTCATGGGCCCACGGCCACTCCTACACTTCCTTTGTGATAAAGTGGCTCCCTTGGGCTGATGTAATGTTATGTGGTATTTTGGTTTGCTAAAGCTGCCAAGATGCAATATAGCAGAAATGGAATGGCTTTTTAGAAGGAAATTTATTATGAGTTTACAGTTCTAAGGCCATAAAAATGTCCCAGCTAAGGCATCCAAATAAAGATACCTCAACCCAAGAAAGGCGGATGGCGTCCGGAATACCTCTGTCAGCTGGGAAGGCATGTGGCTGGCATCTGCTGGTCCTTTGGCTTCTGGTTTCAAATAACTTCCCTGGGGCATTTTCCTTCTGCATCTCCAAACGTTGGGGTCTCATGTTGGCTCTGACGCAATTTTTCTCCATTCTGAGGATCCTCTGAAATGTTTCCCCTTTTAAAGGACTCTAATGAGCTAATCAAGACCCACCTTGAACGGTGGTAGTCACATCTCCCTCTAATCAAAAGGCCGCACCCACAATTGGGTGTGTCGCATCTCCATAGAAGTAATCTAATCAGAAGTTCACGCCCACAACTGAGTGGGTCAATCTCCTCAGAAACAATCTAATGAAAAGTTTCTACCCTAAATAATAGGTCTGGTCCCACAGGATTGGATAAGAATTAAAACATGGTTTTTCTGGGGTACATAATAGTTTTAAACTGGCACATGTAGGCTCCCATGCTAACAGATCATTCTGGAAGCTTGCAGCTAGATGAGGTGCTGCAGGCAGAAAAGGCAAGCCATGCCCAGAATATACGTCAATTCTAGTCAAAATGAAACCTGGCCCTTCAGGTTGGAAGGGGTCCAAAGTAATCAAATTGACACCAAGTGTCTATCTGGTTCCCTTGAGGTATGATGCTCTTTTGGGGACTTAGTTTTGGTCTTAGTTGCTTGCAGTCGGACATTCAGCAGAGGCAGTAGCTAAATCGGCTTTGGTAGGTTTGAATTCATGCTGTTGAAACCATGAATAACCTTCATCCCCACCACCATGGCTACTCCATTCGTGTGCCCAGGGTGCCAGTATTAGCGTGGCTGATGGTAAAGGCTGGCTGATGTCAGCTGGCTGTATCACACTGCCTATGTGGTTGTCCAGTGTCTTTCTGTGCAGATATTCTCTCGTGGATGTTAACATGCAATGCAAAGAGCTCTGCATTTTGACCAATCCCATGTGGCCATCCACCTGCCTCTAACCCTTCATCCCCAATCTTCCAACCTTTCCATTCCCTGGCCACTGTTCAACCAACCAATCCATTCACCATGGTCCATGAGTGTATGCATATCTTAACTCAGAGCCAGTTATACAAAGCAGATGACCGAAGAATGGCCTTGGCAAGGGATGAGATGACTCAACGGGAGAGTGTAGGCAGAGAAGAGGGCCTGCGTCCAAATCCTAAGGGAAATCCATCTTTAATGGGTGGGCAGAGGAAGACAAGTGCACACTGGAGACTGAGAACAAGCTGCAGAGAAGTAGGAGCACACCCAAGAGATCTGATCTCACGGAAGCAAAGAGAAGACAGTACTAGAAGAAGGAGGATGTGGCCAAGTGCTGGGAGAGGTATGAGAGCAAATAAAGTAAGGGAGAACTTACCAGTAAAAATAGGACTGATTTTCATAACAAGAAAGGGCCTGACCTTGTCCAGTACAGTTTCAGTGGGGTGGTGGAGGTGGTTGTGCAATTGCAGTGGGTTAAAGGGAGAGCAAGAGGGGAAGGATGGAGTCAGAAAGTGAAGGCAATTTTTGGAAGAAGTTTGGCTCTGAAGAGTAGGAGCCAGAGAGCAATAGTTGGTGGGGTCATGATGTCATGGCACTCAGGGGAAAAACATATATTTTTTGGCTGAGAAAGAAGCTAAGGCAGATTTGCATATGTAATGGGCACATGCCTGTGAAAGAAGCCGTGGGCGCCCTGCTCCTGGTTCACTGTGCCACCGATTCCCGCATGCTGTGCCATTCGTGTCCCCAGTGCCTGGTGCGCTTTTCTTCTCGACCTGAGGACTTTGTGTGGCACCACCCGAGAACAGGCACAACCTAGAAGTGCCCCGGAGTTAATGCCCCGGGGCACCCCAAATCCCTGAAGGAAGGAACCAGTGGACCAGTCGGCCTTAGACATGGTCTTGCCCAGTTCCTTAGGAGAGCTCCAGTGGGCCCAGCCATTCCCAGCTCTCCAAGAACTTTCCTCTTTCCCCGCCTGCTCCCAGACATATGCTTCCTGGCATAAGCACTTGTCCCCAGATCGTTGTTTCAGGGTCTGCTTTTGCAGGAACTCAAACCAAGGCAGGCCCATTGGAGAGGGAGAGGGAGAGGTTGAAAATAAAGGAGAGAGAGGGTATAATTGTAGGAGCAAGGTCTTTAGAGAGCCTGAGGGTGAGGGGTCAGCATTTGGAGGGAGAGTTGACCTTGGGCAGTGCAGCAATACCCGTCACATAGGGGCAGGGCAGACAGAGACACATGTGATGTCTGGAGGCAGGTGGCTGAGGAAGGTCCTTTCTGAAAGTTGTCTAGTTTCTCCGTGAAGAAGACGGGAGGTGTCTTAGTTTTCTGTGACTGCTGGAACAAAGTACCATAAACCTGGTGGCTTAAAACAACCGGAATTTATTGTCTCACCCTTCTGGAGGCTGGAAGTCAAAATCAGGGCAGTGGTAGGGGCATGCTTCATTTGAAACCTGTCAGGGAGAATCCTTCCTGGCCCTTTCCTAGTCCTGGTGGTCAGGAAGCCTGGGCAGTCTTTGGCCCACAGCTGCAGCTCCAATCCTTGTCTCTGCTGTCGCATGGCGGTCACTTTGTGTCTCTGTGTTTCTCCTCTTCTTTTAGGACATGAGTATTATTGGCTTAGGGTCTGTGCTGGGTTTTTTGTGTGTGTATGTGTTTTTTAAATATTTTTATTGACAAATCTTCACAAACATGCAGTCCATACGTGGTATAAAATCAATGGCACACAATATCATGACATAGTTGTGTATTCTTCACCACAATCATTTTTTTTAATGAAACATAACCACATACAAACACAAACATTCTTACCATATGATCATCCATTCTTGTTATATGATCAATAACTCACAAAATCATCACATAATTGTATATTCATCATCATGGTCATTTCTCAGAACAGTTGTATCAATTCAGAAAAAGAAATAAAAAGAAAACAGAAAAAACTCATACATACCATACCCCTTACCTCTCCCTTTCATTGATCACTAGCATTTCAATCTACTAACTTTATTTTAACATTTGTTCCCCGTATTATTTATTTATTTTTAATCTCTATGTTCTACTCATCTGTCGATAAGGTAGATAAAAGGAGCATCAGACACAAGGTTTTCACAATCACACAGTCATATTGCGAAAGTTATATGATTATACAATCATCTTCAAGAAACATGGCTACTGGAGCACAGCTCTACATTTTCAGGCACGTCCCTCCAGCCTCTTCATGACTCCTTAACTAAACAGGTGATATCTATTTAATGCATAAGAATAACCTCCAGGATAACCTCTCAACTCTGGAATCTCTCAGCTATTGACACTTTATTTTGTCTCATTTCACTCTTCCCCCTTTTGGTCGAGAAGGTTTTCTCAGTCCCTTGATGTTGAGTCCCAGCTCATTCTAGGATTTCTGCCCCACATTGCCAGGAAGGTCCACATCCCTGGGAGTGATGTCCCACGTAGAGAGGGGAAGGGCAGTGAGTTTGCTTGTCATGTTAGCTGAGAGAGAGAGGCCACATCTGAGCAACAGAAGAGGTTCTCTTGGGGGTGACTCTTAGGCCTAATTTCAAGTAGGCTTAGCCTATCCTTTGTGGGGTTAAGTTTCTTATGAACAAACCCCAAGACTGGGGGCTCAGCCTATAGCTTTGGTTGTACCCACTGCTTGTGAGAATATCAAGAATTCTCCACTTGGGGAAGTTGAATTTTCCCCCTTTCTCACCATTCCCCCAAAGGGACTTTGCAAATACATTTTGTTCACTGTTTAAATCATTCTGGGATTTATCAGGGTATCACTCTGGACAAACCTACAAAATCTCATGCCCTACTCAAGGTTCCAAGTATTATGGTGTTCAATTAAACGTCCACATAAGTTATATTAGGAAATGCACTAGTCAAAATATATTTGTACCAAATAAACATTTTTTGCTTTGGTCTCACACTTAAGTTAAAGTTTTAAAATATGAATTACCATCTATTTTCAACACCCTGCATTATTGACATTCCTTTGTTCTTCCTCATGCGAAACATTTTTAAATTTGTACATTTAGTCACTATCATTATACACTCTAGGCATTCCTAGATTATACCATCTCAGTCTGTATCTTCTATTTTTCCTTCTGATTTCATTTGTGTCCCAAGGCCTCCTCTGGGCTGGTTTGAATCTGTTGTGTACCCCAGAAAAGCCATGTCCTTTAATCCTCATTCAATATTGCTGGGTGGGAACTTTTTGATTGCTTCCATGGAGATGTGACCCACCCAATGTTGGGTGGTAACTTTTGATTAGGTGGTTTCCATGGAAATGTGTCTCCACCCATTCAAGATGGGGTTGTTTACTGGAGCCCTTTAAGAGGGAACTATTTTGGAAAAAGCTTTAGAGCCACCAGAACCAACAGAGTCCACACAGCCAGAGGCCTTTGGAGATGAAGAAGGAAACAAGAGCTTCATGAAACAAGAATCCTGGAGAGAAAGCCAGCAGACATGTTACCATATGCCTTTCCAGTTGAGAGAGAAATCCTGAACTTCATCAGCCTTCTTGAATCAAGGTATCTTTCCCTAGATACCTTAGATTGGGCATTTCTATACACTTGATTTATTGTGGACATTTTCACGGCCTTAGAACTGTAGATGTGCAACTTAATAAATTCCCCTTTATAAAAGCCATTCCATTTCTGGTATATTGCATTCTGGCAGGGTACAAACTAGAACAGGTCACACACACACACACACACACACACACACACACACCCCGCCCCTCCCTGCCCCAACTCCATTTTAACTTGCTCACATCTGCAAAGACTATTTTCAAGTATGGTCAAGTTCACAGGTTCTGAGGATCAGGGCTTCAGCGTAGCTTTTGGGGGTATTCAATCAATGCATGAGTTTCTCTGCTATGAATGGGGGTGGGGCGTGGAAGAGGAGAGGAGTAATTTTCAGAGTGGAGAAGGAAAGAATGGCTAAGGGAAAGGAGGAAGGCAGACCCAAAGTGCTGGGAGCTCAGGAAACTGAATCTGTGATGGATCCTTTGTTGCCACTGTGAAATTGCCAGCACCCCGTGGAGGTCTGCAAGATGCAGATGGCGGGATGTCCTGGTTTGCCCAGCGGGTGAGTGAGCTCACAGTGGGCAAGAGCAGTGGGGCTGATCAGCCTGAAGATTATTCTCACGCATTCTGTAGAGATCGCTT
>PVIY010064148.1:0-10262 GCA_004026745.1 Myrmecophaga tridactyla | reverse complement strand
GCCTTCAGAGATGTAGGGAATGGCATTGAAGGGACTAGGACTCTCCCTAGAGGGTAATTAGCAGCAAGAAGTTTCAATTTGGATAAAGGGCCAAAAACCCTGGTCTTAGATGACCTCAACTTACTGATATGTATCCTCAAAGAATTAAGTATTTAATTCTCTTATTATATACTTATTATATATATTATAAATATAATAAATTATATTATATTTATTATATATATATAATAAATACCCTTATTCTTTAAGAGAATAAAGACCATAACATTTATATTTCTGAGTTAAGGATTCGGCATATGAGTGTAATGATTAATGTTTTTGAAATTTGGCCTCAGGGACATTTTTGTAACAGCTGTCGAAAAACTGACTTAGACAATATTTTAAGGTGAAAACTTACTAATTTTTTGCATGGTTTTGGAATCCCTAAGATTTTGGAATCCCTAAGAAATTTAGACTCACTTTAGGGTGATTTATAAGTTTTATTTATTAAATGCATAAGAAGTACTTAGTATTTGGGGGAGATTTCTTAAGTGAAAGGTGAAATATACAAAAAGGAAATCACATACAATAAATGTTAAATGCAGTACTAGAATGCTATGAAAGTCTTTAACTTCGTCAGTATAAAGTCCCCTTAAAATGACTGCTAAAATTTTGATATACTTCAAAAATGGAAAATAAGATTTGCAAACTTTAAAATCTAAGGAAGTATGTTGATATTGCAACTTTAATAAATTGAATATTAATCACTTAAATAAAAAGTAACCTCCAGAATTGTCTTTTCTCTTTACTGAAACTCCTATCCATGGTGGAAAACTAGGCTATCTTGAGAACGTGTGGCCTTAGCCTGAGGATTGCTTTGAGATTAAGGCACCTGCAAACATCCTCCATCCAAAGTGCTTAAAGGAAAAAGGGGAGCCCTATTCCCAACCCCAGTCTTCCAGCCTTCCAGAAGCAGAGCTGGGTAGAAAAGGCCAGCTCCACAAGTGGGCATGGTGGAGACCTTGACCCGGGGTCCAGGTACCTCACCCATCCTGGACAGGCAAGCTCAAGTATACACATCTCAGCATCCTCAGTGCATAGGAAGCAGCACATATGGGAATGGAGCCCAAGACAAGCATCAGAAGAAGTGAGCAAATAGGCTGTCCATTTCTGTGCCCTCCAAGAAGTTATTCATGGGTGAGGACAGAGATATTGGCGAAGGGACTGGAAAGATTATACTGAACAGAAGGTACAGCAGAAGCCCAGGTGAGATGATGCTGTAGATTGGCTGTGTCTGATGAACTGATTGGGTGTGCAGCCTGCAAATATCTTTCTGTGAATTAATTTGCATACGTCAAAGGGGACATCAAAGAAGTTTGTATGAGGTGACCTGATAACCATTTTTCTCCCAAGACCCCTCATCTGTTCTGAGTCTGAGCAAGAGAAACTGGAAGCAGAAGCTGAAGGAGCGATGTTCTTGAGGAATTCCATGGGGCAAAGGGCTACAAAGGTTGGTGCCTTGAGACAAAGCTTAAGGAGAGGAGTGTCTTCCTGTGTGGGAGTGGAGGGATAGCTTTGCTGAGGCTCCACAAAAACTATAGACAATCAAACATCACTTTGAATTTGTGAGGGACTCTAGGGGGTCATACACCTTTTATGTTGGCTGAAACTGCCCCACAAATTTCTGAATTTGAATACTTCTAGAGACAGAGCCAAGGCATGGTTATCCAAGTTGTCAAGCACATCACTGACAGGAGAGGCAAGTAAAGGCCATCCTGCCACTAGTAGCTTCACAAGCAGAAGACTTCAGGAGAGGCCTGCTAGGAACCTGTGTGCTCCATAGGCAAGGGCAAGATCCGGTGAAATTTGAGCCCTGCTTATTTGCATTTATCTCATTTGTACCCACAGTTCCATGAGGCCAAGGGAAGCTTGAAGTACAATGAAAATAATTCCCATTAGTGTCATGAATGTAGTATAGCAAGTAATTTCAACTCCTTATCTCATTTAATCTTCACAATCTCTTTTTCTAATGTTTTTATTGCAAAATGTAATATGTATGCAAAACAATGAAAGAAAAAAGCAATAATTTTCAAAGCACACTTCAACAAGTAGTTACAGAACAGATCCCAGAGTTTGTCATGAGCTACCATTCCACCATCTCAGTTTTTCCTTCTAGCTGCTTCAAAACACTGGAGGCTAGAAGGAATATTAATATAGTGATTTAGCAGCCATACTTGTTTGTTCCTATTTTCTCTGTTATACCTCCTCTTTCTCCTTTGATCCTTCCCCCAATCTATAGCGATCTTTAGGCAATGCCTGTTATGATTTTTCATGTTGAGAAGAGGTAATGACATTAAAGGATGAGAGCATGTGATTTGTTGATAATCTTGGAGAGGCTGATTCCTTTGGGTTTCAGGATTTATCTGACTTAGGAACCCTCTTGGAATTATAAGTTCCAAGAAAGCAAGCTTCTTGCATGAAACTTTTATAGAGTCTCAGTTTGAGCCTAGATATTCCAAAGAGTGAACCAGAATGATGTTGATTGGAATTCGCAAACCATGGCAATTAGTCCTATATGACTGAAGCTTACGTGAAAGTAGCCTCCGGAACAGCCTCTTGACTCTATTTGATCTCTCTTGGCCACTGGTCTCTTATTTTATTACACTTCTTTTCCCCCTTTTGAGCTGGAAGGCATTATTGATTCCACAGAGCCAGCACCAGACTCATCCCCAGTAGTCATGCCCCACTTGGTCAGGGAGATTTTCACCCCTGAATGTCATGTCCCACATGGGGGGGAGGGTAATGATTTTCCTTGCAGAATTGGGCTTAGAGGGAGGGAGACCACATCAGAACAACAAAAGAGGTTTCCTGGAAGTAATTCTTGGGGCCATTATGGGTAGTCTTAGCTTCTCCACTACAGAATAAGTTTCATAAGGGCAAGCCTCAAAATCAAGGGTTCGGCCTATTTTCTTGGGAGTTCCCAATGGTTGACAGGGTGCTTGGGGTTTCCCAGATGGGAAAGTTTAATAGTTCCATGTATATTTTCCTTCAGATCTTCAAGGGTCCTGCTTGTGAAACTGCTGGACCTTACTTACTTGACATGCTGGACAACTTTTTAATTATCAGCCCACCATATTCTGAGATGTATCCTGGTATTACATTAAGCTATATAGAATTACAAGGCCTCGTCCCCTTTTCTGGACTCCAGGAGTTTGGATTGTTTAAATGTACTATCCAGACAGGTCGATTTAGATTATGTGTTACAGAAAACTTAGGTTCTAGACAAATTAAACCTCTCTGTCTTTGGTCACATACAGCAGCTGAAGGTCTAGAGTACATGCACTATCACTTTTAATCCCGTGCTCTGATTGACCTTAAACTAAGCCAGTTTGGCTTTGTTTTGAACTCCAATTGAGGTCTGATCTCTTTTTCAGTTACATTAACTATTATTGTGCATAGCTATACTCACTTTCAGGCTGCAGCACCCCATTTCTGGGTCTTAGGTGTCACAGAGTTACTCAAAGTTCCAAGGAAATACCAGCTGATACATATTTAGCTCAGTGTCTCAGAATCTAGAAATGCATTTACAACTTCAGACTAAGTGTGGCTGCTATAAGATTTATAATCTAGGCTCCAATTTTCTTATAAGTATTTTCTGAAAGAGACCTCAGCATATTTGTTCTTTTGTTTCTACTTATTTTGCACAACACATTGTTCCCAAGGTTTATTCAGTTCGTTGCATGACTCTGGGCATATTTCCTTTTTATCTCATGATCTCTTAACCATTGTTTTCCTCATTTGACAGATAAGAAAATAGGAAGCCCAAATAGATAGTTTCAAGTTTTACTTATTGAGCACCCATCCAATAAATATTTATTGAGCATTTCTTCCCTGACAATTACTATTCTTAATCAGTATTGTCCCATGGAAGTTTCTGCAATGGTAGACATGTACTATCTCTGCATGTATGTTAGCTACTAGCTATATGTGGCTATTGACACTGGAAATACAGCTGATATGGCTGAGGAAGTACGTTTTAATATGAATCAAATAGCTGCATGTAGCTAGTGGCTGCCATATTATAGAATGCAGCTTTAGGCACTGGGAATAGAGTGGTGGAAAAGACAAAGACTGCTAGTTGTGTGGAACTTATACTCTAGTGAAAGACAAAGAAATAAACAAGTAGGCAAATAAATAAATGGCATGTGTAATAAATAAAAATTCAGGCCATGATAATTGTTATGTAGGAAATAAAGCAGATTAAGGTAGATTGAGAATGATCGGAGGTGAAAAAGATGTTTTTTTAAAAATTAATGGTTAGTGAAGGCCTCTCCTAGAAGCTGAGATTTCAAGTGCTCTTATAATTATACAGATCTATAGTGATTTCCAATCCTATCTTATAATTATACAGATCTGTAGTGATTTCCAATCTTATGCTTTTTTCCCCCACGAATTGTCTAAATTTTCCTCTTCTTTTAAATATCCAAGCACATGTCCTCTTGGAAGTACAAGAAGTACAAACCACAATGACTGCTCTTTTCTAGGAGTCCTAGTATGCTTATTTTCCACATTACACGGTGCAGCCCTCACCATTCACTTATTCATTTGTTTACTAATTTTTTATGATACAAGCCACCATGCCAAGAAATGCTTAAGGTTTAGTTTTCAACTGTATTGTAAACTTCTTAAGATTGAGGTCTGCGGTGGCTAATCTCATGTGTTAACTTGGCTGGGTTATGGTATTCAGTTGTTTGGTCAAACAAGCACAGGCCTGATTGTCACTGAAAGGGCTTTTGTAGATGGATCTAAATCGTTAGTCAGTTGATTGCATCTATGGCTGATGACATCTACAATCAAAAAGGAGATTGCCTTCAGCAATGAGAGATACCTCACCTGATCAGCGGAAGGCTTTAAAAAGAGAACTGACATTTCAGCAATCAGAAAGAATTTCTATCTCTACTTCAGCCACCCAGCTTCTCCTGGGGAGTTCATTGGATTTCCCAACTTGAGCTTGCCCTGTGGCATTCATATTTGTTGATCCCCATGGTTGCATGAGCCAATTCCTACCATAAATCTAGTAATATTTGCACAGATATCTATATATATATCTGTTGGATCTGTTTCCCTGGAGAACCCCAATATAGGGACCATGGCTTATTTTTCTTCACAATTGGGATACTGTTTAAATGAGTGGTGCTCCTGAAAGCTTTCTTCTGCTTATTTCCAAAAACAAAAGAAGAAACGTATAATTCTCTCAATTTTCTTTTGCTTATTTTTCTCAATTTTACATTGTTGCTGTGCAATACTGGCTATGGGTTCCAGTTCCTCTGAAAGCATTAGATTGGTTTACCCATACTGTAAGATGGCTTTTCAATATTTGGACCTCCTGGGTATTTAAAGCAGGCCCTCTCTTGTGCCTCTTTTGTGCAGTGCACAACCTATACGACTGTACGTGTAGAGACTGGAATGAGTATCATGTCATCTAGGGAAATGACAGTGCTTGAATGTATAAGCATGTCCAAATAGAAGGTAGCTCCTTGTCAGAAACTTAGGGTTTCATTATTATTATAATTACTCTTTCTTGTTTCCATATGATTTCTGAATTCACTTAGAGAAGATGTCACGCATATATTTTTATCGCACTCTAGGCTCAGGATTCTGGAAAAGGTTGGAGGATGCGAAAGAGAATGGGTGGTGGAGAGTCTAAATTTGAGAAATTGGCCAAGATCAGAAGCTGAGAAACTAAATCAACGAGGATGTATTCTTTTTTTTTTTTTTGCCTGGTCAGGCACCGGGAATCGAACCCGGGACTCCGGCATGGCAGGCAAGAATTCTGCCTGCTGAGCCACCATCGCACTGCCCAAGGGTGTAGTCTTGCTTAAGTAAACAGGACAACTCAGCTCTTGACCGTGGACAACCCTGACCTTTTTCACTGGTATTTTAGAGAAAATACTTAGACACCCCCTCTAACATGACTGGATAGAGACACGTGCAATGAAAAAGAAAGATTTTCCGTCCCTTTCAGTAGTTTGACAATTTTATATACAAATATCATTTTAAAAATAAATCAAACTTTGGTTCATTTTCAAAGGAAATGAACCAGCACAAAAAGATAAAAACCTGCCATCATCCCAAACCACCCCCACCTTCTCCAAGCAGTGAACAAACACCCCAACAGAATGAATGGGAAGATAATATTCCAGAGAAATGACATCTAGTACATAATATGAAGAATTTTGAAGTGCACATGTAAAGATAACATTAATTCATTTCCTATCATTCTGTACCATAATCTTACATAAGAAATTACTTCACACATCAAAACCTGCTATAAGCCCACTAATGATTCTTTGGACCATGCTTTGGGGATAGCAAACAAAAGATAGTTTATTCAAAATGGGTGTTAAATTGTTGTCAGGTAATTTTAATGTTCTTTCCATCCTCTCAGCACTGCTCAATGAAAACTTCTGAGACAATGGAAATGTTCAGTACCTGTGCTGCCCAGTATGGTAGTCCCTAATCACATGTGGCTACTGAATACTTGAAATGTAGCTGAGGACCTGAAATTTTTAATTTGATTTATTTTTAATTAATTTACATTTAATTCTAAAAAGCCACCTGTGGCTAGAGGCCACCTATTAGATAGTACAGTATGTAGCACATGCTCTTTCATCTGCCAGGAACATCTTTTTTGGTTTACCCATTTGACACTCTTACAAGTGGATGAATAAATGAATAAGTGAACGTGTTGCTGTTACACTTTGTATGTAGCTGATGTAGACCAACAAAAAATTAATGCTGAGAGTAAAATGTACTTAATGTAATTACTGTTTCTTGTCATCAAATATCTTTCTTTGTGCAGTACTCTTAAAAGGTTTTTGGTTAGTTGAGCATCAGTTTTTTTGGTGATTTTGGTTGTTGTACAAGTGAGCGTTTACTCTGGATTGGATGGCAGTTATTGGTTTCCTCTCAAACCACATTCCCACCTTCACTGATCTGACTTTAGAATTGAAGAGCTAAATTTACATCCCTTATTTAAAAACTGATTTAATTACTGATTCAAGCAAGTATGAAAAATGGACAGGTTACACTGGGGTTTTGTTTTTTTTTTAATTTAAGCAAACACTTCAGAAAGCAAGAAAAGGAAAGTCAACATGATAGAGATTTACTTTGTACTTATACAGAACAAACTGCTCTTTTAAAATAAGCTTCGGTACAACATGAAAGCCTTGGTTTTAACAACAGAGCAGTGTGTGGTTCTCCTGAAAGAGCCGGAGTGTATCGCTTTGTAAAGCAACTCTTTCATGGGCTCCGGCTCTGCCAAGCACAGCAAGATTATATGGAGTAGTAATTAGAGTGTACTACAAGCCACCTTTTACCATTTTCCATCTGTAAAAGCTGTTTGAACATTTATTAGAGTATTTTTCCATTTTTTTGAACATTTATTAGAGTATTTTTCCATTTTTCTTTTTCTCCCTCTGCCCCCTCCCTTCTGTTTTAATCAGTCATCTGTCACACGCATACAGATTTATTACCTTAAAACTAGGGACTCTACGCGGTCTTAAGAGTGAGAGCTTTGTATAAGAGGAATCTTACATTTGAAGCTGAACTAAGACATAACTTAATACTAAGGGCATTCACCTCAAGAATGGTTCAATTCCATTCATAGGAAACATCAGTCACGTTAGCAGGCAATGAAATTCTAGAATAGAGTAGCCCTTACTGAGAAATTGAAAGAAGTCTGTTAAGACCAAAGGCTCAGAAGAAGTTGGAGCTGAAAAAGGCCAAAGCCAACCCCTCCTTTTACAGGCAACAAGACAGCCATAGAGGTGGCGGGGATTTACCCAGTCACACAGCTAAAACCCGAGTCCTTGACATTAGGAAAGTAAATTTCCTTGGCGAATGTGGCTCAGGTTTTCCCACAGAAGAACCCCAATGGCAGAGAACAATGAATACTTCCCCTCCTTGGGTCAGGGAAAAGACTTCTTCCAAACCTATCATTTCATCAACATTTAGAGTGTTTTCTTAATAACATATAATAATTTGCATTCTACTGCATAAAATATCCATATTTGTGCTGATATGAAGTAATATTTGAAACTATTTATCAGTTTAAATTACCTAAAGTTTTCCTGCAAAACCTATCTGAGGAACATTTGGTGCTTTGGGTCAATTTATCATTTTTTTGCATACGCTTGACACCAGGCCATAAATCCCGGAGCATATCTGAGAAGCAGAGCAGTCCTTCAAGCGTCACAGTCATCAAGTAGTAAGCTGAAAAAATATATTGAATTAGCTCTACCTTTTCTCCATAGTGCTTTTTCAAGTTAAGCTTAGAAATACTATTTTTAATTATCATGATTTGGTTTACTGTTGTCATTAACCTATGCTTTCTTAGCCTAAAGAGAAGAGGACTAGGGCACAACCACACACTAAAAAAGAAAGTCTGTTGATATGTAAACATTTAGGTACAAAGAAGATGGAATTGGAAAGAAAAGTTTGAATTATTAAATGTAACGTGAATTCAACATGAATATGTTTTAATTACTAAGTGAAATTGTTTTATATTATCAGTTACTAATATAATAGTTATATGATATTGATAGTTAATATCATTATTAGTTCTATAATTATTTGATATCATTATATAATCATCTATCTATATAATTACTCTGTGGTAATTATCAATTGTGAGTATTATGATTATTAATTATTATCATTACATTCAATGTAAGTGAGCTTGAATTACTATAGGTAGTTTGGAGTCAGTATAAGTAAGTTTTACAGGCTGGATGAAAAATGTGCAGGGACAAAATGTTTTTGAAGCTATCTACAATACATTATACATAAAATTTTTATTCAAATATTTTCAGCAACTTTATTATTTTCTTTTTATTGTTGAAAAACCTAACACAAGAAAGAAAATGTATTCTACAGAAATTTACTATGTGCATGGAATTGTGATTGGCTCCATGGAGGATGCCAAGAAATATAAGGCACGGCCTCTGTCTCCAGGATTTTACAATGATAATAATAATGGTTGTGCTAGTTTGAAACTGTTATATACCCCAGAACAGCCATGTTTTCTTCTAATCCAATCCTGTTGGGGACAGATCTATTGTTTAGGGTGGAAACTTTGATTAAATTGTTTCCATGGAGATGTGACACACCCAATCATGGGGTGACCCTTTGATTAGATGGAGATGTGGACTCTGTTCATTCAAGGTGGGTCTTAATTAGTTTACTGTAGTCTTTAAGAGAGCTCACAGAGAGGGAAAGAGCTCAAAAGCAACATAGATGACATTTGGAGATGCTTGGAATGTAGAAGGAAATGCTTAGAGTGCCAACAGAGAGAGCAGATGCCAAACACGGACGTTTGGAGATGCAGAGCCCAGTAGATGTCACCATGTGCCTTCCCCTGAGATGCTAAGCAAGCCAGAGGCCAGAAGGCTCCATAGGGGCTGAGAGAGCCGTTTGAAACTAGAAGCCAGGAGAGGATGCAGATGCCAGCCAAGTGCCTTCCCATGTGACAGACATTGACCTTTCTTTGGAGTCAAGGTGTCTTTCTCTGGATGCCTTAGTTTGGACATCTTTAAGGCCTTAGAACTGTAACTTGTAACTTAACAAATCCCCTTTATAAAAGCCATTCCATTTCTGAATATATTGCATTCTGGCAGTGATAGCAAATTAAAACAATAGTAGTAGTGATGATGATGTTGATGATGTCATTTGAGAGATAGCAGTACAAACTTGATTTCCTCTAAATTACTGCTGGGGCATCATAATCCTGAAATGAGCATTTTCTACCCACAATGAAGACTACCTCCTGGAAAAAGTATAGAAATATACTCACACAATACTTAGTCACTCAGCCCATATATCACTGGCCTTTTTTATGTAGAGAAGACTTTACCTAGGGAAGATTCTACCTTGTTGATGAAGACTCTGTTCCCTTCCTGGAGACTCACCCCCAGAGCCTACTTTGTGGTTTGGATTAGGTTCCTTGCTTGGTAGCAAACATTTCCTCAGAACTTCACCTTTGCTTGTAGAGTCTGTACTTCTCCTTAGAAGGAAATTAGGCTAGAAAGTCAGGTGGGGCCTAACCTATGGAGAGCTTTGAATGCAGACTATATAAACACCTGCAAAATCGTGGCAAAGTTCATGAAAGAAACTAAAGTTTTGCTTATACCTACAAAGTGTTAAACTCAACCCAGTTGTTAAAAATCCTTCTGAAATCCCAAGAACTTACTTTTCAGAAATAGAAAAACCAATAAGCAAATTTA
>PVIY010064147.1:0-10254 GCA_004026745.1 Myrmecophaga tridactyla | reverse complement strand
AATGTCTTCAGAAGTGAATTTTAAAATAAATATCAGAAAAAAAGAAATACCAGAAATAAATATTCTAGAGAATATTTAAATTCAAATATTCAAAACAGATTTACATTACAAAGAAAATAATTATATGACAGGCAAAATTGGAAGAATTATAACATGCTTTCATTTCAAGAAGCAATTAAAATGCCAAAAATATAAGAAAGTATAAATATCATGCTCATGGAGCAAATGTTGACCAGTTTTTCAAAGAAAAAGGTTTTGACCAACCATCAGAAGCTAATGAACAGAGTCACAGACACTTCTCTTTCGAAGTTTGAAGCCAGGCACTGTCGGCACTGTCTTCTCTCAAGCTATGAAACTTCTAGGTGACATCTTTTTCTAATGTAAGGCTGTTTCATCTACACTGAAAATCTTAGTGTAGCCACCTTCATCAATTATCTTAGTTAGATCTTTTGAATAACTTGCTGCAGCTTCTACATCAGAATTTAGTGCTTGATCTTGCACATTTGTTATGGAGATGGATTCTTCCCTTAACCATCATGAACCAACCTTGCAAGCTTCAAACATTTCTCCTGCAGCTTCCTCACCTCTAGCTTTTGTAAAATTGAAGTGAGTTAGGGCCCTGCTTTATAGCTTAAGGGAACTTTTTTGGCTGGTTTGATCATCTATCTAGACCATGAAAATTTTCTCCATATCAGCAATAAGGCTTTCTCTTTATTATCATTTGTGTGTTCAATGTAGTAGCACTTTTAATTTCCTCCAATAACTTTTATTTTGCATTCAACAACTTGGCTATATAGCACAAGAGACCTAGGCTTTGCCCTATCTTGGCTTTTGACATGCCTCCTTCACTAAACTTAATCATTTCTAGCTTTTGATTTAAAGTGAGAGATGGGCAACTCTTCATTTCACTTGACCACCTAGATGCTATTGCAGAGTTATTAATTTGCCTAATTGCAATATTTTTGTGTCTCATGGAATAAGGTGGCCTGAGGAGAAGCAGAGAGACAGTAGAGTGGCAGGAAGTAGAGCAATCAGGACACACACATTTCTTGACTGTCTGACATTTTATATGGGCATGGTTCATTGGTGATGGTAAATATACAATGTGATGCAGTGAAAAGAAATACAAAATTTAGAATTGGAAGACCTTGTAATTCATTTGTTTAGAAATAACTATTGAACTTCTCCTATGTGCCTCACATGAGGTCTGGTGTTGCTGTACACAATGGTGAATAAGATGGATACCACTCCTCCATCCATGGAGTTTACAAGGAAGAAGTTCCAAGATATACTCCTGTTGATTTTGCCGTCCATATATAAGGCTAGTCATGCTGGTTTAAATGGAGGAAATCACAATATCTGTCTTATTGCAGGGCCATTTTGAAGATCAATTAGATAATAGACATGGAATTACTTTACAAACTACAAATGTATTTAGCTGTTTCCTAAGAAAACTATTAGTATAAACAGTAGATTTTGTATCCTAAGTATGAAAGTTCCTCAATATTATTTCTTTTGCAGGAATTTGGAAGCAGCAGTGGGTGGCAAAGTGAAGACAGCAAGAGGAAGGAAATAGCTTGGGTTTGAATAGGCAAGAGTTGGGTTTTGGAGACAGTCATCTAAATATGAATCTTAGTTCATATTTCTTCTTATTCTTCCTTTTTTTATTAGAGAAGTTGTGAGTTTCTAAAATGATCCTATATAAAATACTGGATTTCCACACACCACACTACTAACAACACCTTGTGTTGGAATGGAACATATGATAACATTTAAAAAAAATAGTTGTATTATTTTAATAGCAGTTACCTTTGTTACAATTGCTGAAAGATTATTAAAATAGATCAATCATCCATTCTTTCAATAGGTATAATGTTCCCCATACACTACCCTATTATTATTATTACCTCTTATTAGTATGATACATTTGTTATAATTCATGAAATAAATTTCTTATGCTTGCATTATTAATAGAGTCTGCCCTCTACCATAAGGTTCAGTGTTCTCTGCCCTCTACTGTAAGCTTCATTATACTGTTCTGTTTCATCCTTTAATTTTTATTCTAGTAATATATACAGTCTAAAGATTCTCCCTTTAACCATACTCACCTAAATATTTCAGTGCTGTTGATCACACACATAATAATGTGTTGCCATCAACATCATCCATTTCCAAATCTTTACAATCAACCTAAACAGAAATTCTGTACAAGCTAAGCATCAACTCCTTATTCTCTAATCTTAATCTATCTCCTAGTAATCTATATTCTAGATTCTAAATTCATGAGTTTGCTTATCATAATTAGTTAAAAGTAGTGGGGTCATGCAGTATTTGCCCTTTTGTGTCTGCCTTATTTCACTCTATATAATGTCCTCTTCTTTTCCTGTGCTTTTCATCATTTTTATTTCCTCTTTAAAGAATGTCTATACAAATCTTTTGCCCATTTTTAACTGTTTTCTTTTTGTAATTGTAAGATTTCTTCATATATACTGAGTATTAAACCTTTATTGGATATGTGATTTCCAAATATTTATCCTATCGAGTAGGTTGTCTTTTCAGTTTATTGACAAAGTCCCTCGATGTGGAAACATTTTTAATTTTGAGGATGTCCCATTTATCCACTTTTTTCTTTCATTGCTTGTGCTTTGTGTGTAAAGTTTAAGATATCACTGTCTATCACAATATCTTGAAGATGCCTTGTTCTAGCTTGCTGGCTGCTGGAATGCAATATACCAGAAATGGATGGCTTTTAACAAGGGGAATTTAATAAGTTGCTAGTTTACAGTTCTAAGGCCAAGAAAATACCCCAGTTAAAACAAGTCTATAGTAATGTCCAATTTAAGGCATCTGGGGAAAGATACCTTGGATCAAGAAGGCTGATGATGTTCCATGTTTCTCTCTCTCAGCTGGAAGGGCACATGGCAAACATGGCAGTGTCTGGCAGGGCACATGGCAAACATGGCAGTGTCTTCTGGCTTTCACATGGCCCTACCAAAAGGGACTCTCTTCAAGATGTTTCCTCTGATAAAGGATTCCAGCAAGCAACTCCACCTTCAGTGGGTGGAGATGCACCTCCATGGATATCATCCAATCAAAATTACCACCCACAACTGGGTGGGTCACATCTTCATGGAAATAATCAAAATGCTCCCACCAGCAATATTGAATGAAGATCAAATGACATGGCTTTTCTGGGGTCCACCACAGATTCAGACCAGCACATGCCTCCTTACTTTTTTTTCTAAGAGTTTTAAAGTCTTGGTTTTTATATTTTGGCCTTTGATCCATTGAAGTTAATTTTTGTATATAGTGTGAGTTAGAGCTTCTCTTGCATATGGATACCCAATTCTAGGCATCATTTGTCTAAGAGTATATTCTTTCCCAGTTGAATGGACTGACAGTCTTGTAAAAAATTAATTGACCATAGATCAGTCATGGGTCTATTTCTGAACTCTCAATTTGATTCAATTGGTCAATATATCTATCCCTATTCCACTACTATGCTGTTTGACAATAGTAACTTTGTAATATGTATTAAAGTCAGGAAGTGGGAGTCCTCAAAGTTCATTCTTCTTCTTCAAGATGTTTTTGGCTTTTCAGTGCTTACCTTTCCATATAAATTCAAAAAATTACTTTTCCATATCTGCAGAGTTGACTGTTCGAGTTTTCACTGGGAGTGTGTTGAATCTGTAAACCAAGTTGGATAAAACCGACATCTTAGTGGTATTTAGTCTTCCCATCCATGAACCTGGAATGTCCTTCCATTTATTTAGGCTTTCTTTGATTTCTTTTAATCCTGTTTTATTAGTTTTATGTGTACAAGTCCTTTACATCTTTGGTTAAGTTTATTCCTGGATATTTGATTCTTTTAATTGCTATTGTCAATGGATTTTTTTCTAGAATTTCTTGTCAGATCACTCATTAGTAGTGTATAGAAATGTTGCTGATATTTGCATGTTTATCTTGTACATTGGCTCTTTGCTGAACAAAACTCTAGGAGCTTTGTTGTAGTTTTTGTGACTTCCTACACACATATATGTATGATCATGCCATCTGCAATTTGTGAAAGTTTTGCTCCCTCCTTCCCAATTTGGATGCCTGTAATTTATTTTTCTTGTCAAAATACTCTGGTTGGAACTTCCAGCACAATGTTGAATAACAGTGGTGACAGTGGGTATTTTTATCTTGTTCCTGATCTCAGAGCAAAAGCTTTCTCTCTTTCAGCATTGAGTATAATGTTAGCTGTGGATATTCCATTGTGAGGAAGTTTCCTTACATTCCTATTTTCAAAGTTTTTTTTTTTATCAAGAAAGGATGCTGGGTTTTACCAAATGTTTTTAATATGCATTATTTGAGATGCTCCCTTGGTTTTTACCCATCACATTGTTAATGTGGTGTAATTTCATTAATATATTTTCTTGTGTAGAACCACACTTGCAGACCTGGAAGAAAACTCACTGGGTCATGGTATACAGTTCTTTAAATGTACTGTTGAATTTGATTTGTAGTTTTTTGAGGATTTCTGCATCTATATTTATAAGAAAAAATTGGCCTGTTGTGTTCTTTATTTGTGGTGTGTTTATCTGGTTTTGGTGTTTGCTTTATGTTGACCTCACATAATAAAGGTAGTATTCCCTTCTCTTCAATTTTTTTGGAGAGTTTGGGCTTGATTGGTACTAATTTTTTTTTTAATTCTTGGAATTCAATTGTGAAGGCATCTGGTCCTGGGGTTTTCTTTGTTTGGAGGTTTTTAATGAGTCATTCAATCTCTCTACTTGTAATTGATCTATTGAGATCTTCTAGAGTCAGTGTAGGTTGCTCATCTGCTTCTAGGAATTTATCCATTTCATCTAATTTGTCTAATTTGTAGCATACAGTTTTTAATAAAATCCTTTAATGATCCTTTTTATTTTTGTGGAATCAGCAGTAATGACTTCTTACTCATTTTTTATTTTATTTATTTGCATCTTTTCTCTCATTTCCTTTGTCATTCTAGCTAAGAGTTTGTCAATTTTATTGACCAGCTCAAAAAAAACCTGTGAATTTTGTTAGTTCTAGTTATTGTTTTTATTCTCATTTTCATTTATTTCTGCTCTCATGTTTTTATGTCTTTCCTTTTGCTTGTTTTGGGATTAGTTTACAGTTCTTTATCTAGTTCCTGTGGGTGTGCAATTGGGTCTTTAACTTTAGCTATTTCTTATTTTTAAATGTGGATTGAGGCTTTAAATTTCACCCTCAACATAGTTTCTGCTGCATCCAATATGTTTTGATATATTGTGTTCTGATTTTCATTCATCTGGTAATGTTTACTGATTTCCCTTGCAATTTCTTCTTTGTCCCACTGATTAAGAGTGTTTAAATTAAATTCCATATATTTTTTAATTTTGTAGTTCACCACCTTTTATTGATTTCCAGCTTCATTTAGTTATAGTAACAGAAAGTGCTTTCTGTAATTCCAATATTTCAAATTCATTGATACTTATTTTGTGACTTCACATGTGGTCTATCTTGGAGAAAGATTCATGCACGCTTGAAAAGAATGTACATCCTGCTGTTTGGTGGTGCAATGTTCTGTATATGTCTGTTAGGTCTAATTTGTTTAACATATTATACAAGTTTTCTGTTTACTTAGACATTCTATATTTTGATGAAAGCAGTGTCCAAGTATTATTGTAGAGATGACTATTTCTCCCTTCAATTTTGCCAGTATTTGCCTCATGTTTATTGGGGCATTATGATTATGTGTATAAATATTTCCATTTGTTATTTCTTCTTGGTGAGGTTCCCCTTTTGTTAATATATAGTGCCCTTATCTGTCTCATAACAATTTTCCATTTAAGGTCTATCTTGTTGATATTAATATTGCTACCACAATACTATGTTTTTAATTACTATTTTCATGTAGTAACTTTCTCCAACCTTTCACTTTCAAGCTCTTTGTGTCTTTGGGTCTAAAGTGAGTTTCTTTTAACCAGCATATATATATATAGATCATGCTTTTTTTTTGTATGCTGTATTTGAGTATCCCCTTATTGCAGCACCACTTGCTGAATTTTTGTTTGTTTGTTTGCTTGTTTGTTTGAGAAGTTCATGGACTGGGAACTGAACCCAGGTCTCTTGCATGGTAGGCAAGGATTCTACTACTGCAACACATTTGCACCTGTATTAGTTAGGGTTTCTAGAGAAACAGAATCAACAGGGAACACTGAGACAAATAAAAAATTTATAAAAGTGTCTCATGTGACCATGGGAAAACAGAGTCCTTTGCAGGAATAAGTTTCATAAGGGCAAGGCCCACAATTGAAGGCCCTACTTATTGATTTTGTTGCCCCCAATTTTTTTGAGAATATCAGCAATTCTCCTAATAGAGAAGTTGAATATTTCTTCCTTTTTCCCAAGTCCCCCAAGTTGATCTTTATTCACTGCCCAATTTTCTCAGGGATATATTGGGGGATCACACTAACCTGGACAAACCAACAAGATCTCACACCATATTCAAGATTCCATACAGTTTTGGTGTTCAACTGACTGACCATACAAAGTAAAATGGGAAATGCACAACCCAAAATATAAATTTGCACCGAATAAACATTTCTCCCTTTAGTCTCACATAGAAGTTGAAGTATTAAAATATGGACCATATCATCCTTTATTCTGTAATCTGATTTACCTTAGTTCTATCCAGATTAATTTCATTAATATCTCTATGCAAAGTCTGAAACCTTTTTTAACTTCAAAAAAGTTCCTGTATGGAGTACTGCTGACTTTCATAGTTCTAACTCTGAGTGTCTGGTGTAACATAAATACTCAAAGTTACTGGGAATGACCAGGTTATAAATAAACAAACAGCTCAGTATCTTATCTCAGAATTTAGAAATAACAGTTACAGCTCCTGGAACTATGTGGCAGTTGTAAGAGTTTACAATTTAGGACCCTTTATGATAGGCCTCAACCTGATAACTCATTTTCTGTGCTTCAGTTCACCAAGCTTTTATATTATAGTTAGTCCATATGATTGAGGCATGATAATATTTATCTTTTTGTTCCTGACTTTGCATTCAACTTACAGTCTTTAAGGTTCATACACCTAGTTGCATGCCTCACAACTTCATTCTTTCCTGTGGCTACCCAGTAGTTGATTGTATGTATACACCATAGTTCCCCTTCCATTCCTCAGTCATTGTACACTTAGGACACCTCCACCCATTGTGAATCAGGAACAATGCCAGCATAAACACTCATGTGCAAATGTTCACTTATATCCCCACACTCAGTTCCTCTGGGTACATCATTCCTTTTTCCTAGTATTGTACTTTAAACATAAATCTATTACATTTATTAATCTTTTATTAGAAATAATTGATTCTTGAATAGGCAATTCTTTCCTTTAGGGCAGGGCCCATGCCTTATTTAACATTTATTCCCAGTGCCTGACCTGGTCCCTAAAACATATACGTATTTGATAGATATGCAGGATGTTGCTGTAGTTAAGAGGGTATGTTTCAGAGTTGGGAAGACCTGGGTTTGAATCTTGTCTATTAGTGCAAGTCACTAATTGTATGAATGAACACAATTTATGCAAAACCATTTCTAGTCCTCAGAATTTCAACAGTAAATTAATTCTTGTGGCTTTTTGTAGTAACCACACCCCTCTTATCTCTGAAGATTACATGCTTCCTCTTAGCAGGAACTCTTGAAAAATCCATCATTTCCCTTAATATTAGGAAACCTAATAGTGCAGTGGCATCTCCTACTGTCATCTCTAGCATGCAGAAGAGTCCCACAGGGAATTTTAAGAATACTGATGCTCTTCTCATTAATGCATTTACTTGGGACTTGGTGAAAGAATGTCCCTAGCACTCTTTCAAGGTGTATGCTTAGAGGACACAGTTCTCAAAGTGTGGTGTAAGGACCTTTTGGGATCACTGAATGCTTCCAGGGAGTCCACAAAGTCAAAACTATTTTCATAATACTTCAAGATATTACTGATGTTGGGCTTGTATTTCTCACTGTATTTAATCTTTATGAAAATACTATTTGTTGAATGTTGATGTATTATCAAAGAAAAGCCAAAATGATCTGAAAAGGCTACTTAAATATTCTTTCACTTTCCAATGGCATATACTTGAAACAAAGTAATAAAAATAAATCTCGACGGATTGAATACAGAAGCATACATGAGAATCCATCTGTGTCCTAGTAAGCTGAGCATTTAAAAAATTGTCAGAATGTAAAGCAATATCAATCAACTCACTATATATTTTTATGGGAAAATATAATTTTTAAATAAAAATCTGTTATTTACAGTATCATGTAATGGGTTTATTGTTGCTCTTTCAAATAAATAAATAAATATTTAATTTTTATCAATTTAAAGAGAGTAAAGGGGTGCTGAATACAAAAGATAGGAGAACCACAGGTTTAATTGATGGTTGAGCAGTTGTATATAATTAACCAACTCCAACATTCTCATTTTCTTGAGGTTTTGGACTCTTTCCTTTACAGTGTGTAGGGATGGTCTCACATCTCAATATTGATCATAAGCCTCTCTTGATGTTACTTCATGAGAAAACCACCTCTGGTCAACATCCTTTAAATCAATTCCCAGGCATATTCCTGGACCCTGGTTATAATCATTAGCAATATCCCACCTCTCCTAAGGTGTACATGCCATGTCCTTCCAGAGAGGTCCTTATTTCTCCATCAGCATTATATTTGGATATAACACTTTTTGGGTCTCAAAGAAAAAAGGTCTATTGTGGGTAAGGAATGAGAAGATACTGGCATCCCTTGCAAGCCAACTACCCTAGATGACATCATGGAAAAGCTTCTTCTTATTTCTTTTTTCTGGGTAAAACTATTCCTGAGAGAGGGGAGAAGGAAAAACATTCACAGACACAGAAAATTCAGGGATATTTCGTTCAAAGTTCTCATCACCAATTCCAAGACATGTTATTTCCCAAATATCTTTCTGATATTTATTTCCCAAATGTCTTTCTGATCCTTCTTTCTCGAAATCCAGTTTTATCCAACTAATCCAGTGCCAGATATTTGCTCTCACTTTGGTTTCTATAAATCATCTGAACTAGCACATCTAAATTCACACTTCTCTTTTTCATATTGCAAAGACAGGGTTTTTTCCCTTTGTTTGTTTGGTTGGTTTTGAGCACACCATTCATCTGATTAAAATACTTCAATGGTTCCCCATTGTACTTAGGCTATATACCAAAATCTTTAACACTTATTATTTTTGTTTTGCTTATCTTTTACTTCTTTTAGTTGATATTTGTGGAAACCCTCTCCATAAGGTACCTGATTTAATTTATACAATAACCTTATGAAGACAACAGATTTATTACCCATTTTATAGATAAGGAAACTAGAGACTTAATGAGTTGACATATATTTCTCTACATCATACTACTAGTGAATTATAGATCTGGCATTCCTACTTAGACAACTTCTGTCCTGACCTTGTGTCTTACCCTTACTAAACTAACAACAATCATTATTTTGCCTCATTTTTTAAAAATATCCTTCAACATTTTATTCAATTCTGGGAACATGGGAGCTGCTTGACAAATTTTGCATGCCTTAAATGGGTGAACGTACTCATGGTCTGATGAGTGTACAAGCAGTATTTGCAGTAACCATGACTTTGGGCTAGTCAATGCATTCGCAGTCTCTTAATTTCATTGTTTGTAAATTGGGACAATTTGTTCAAGTGATAGTCAACATGTCTCAGTATTGAAGCTCTCTTGTCTTTGCCTTCCATTATTGTTATCATTATAATTATCATTATAAAGTATAGGTAATTTTTGAGCACCTGCTATGTGTAGACTATCCTGTTATTATTTTCTACCAGTTTTTAAAATACAAATGCATAACTTGAATACAAATAAACTGGCCTTTTAGAGTTATTTGAAAAATTTCTGTTCCTAATGAATAATATCTCCCTACTTCATTACAGAAAGAAAGTGAGCATTTTAATTGATTGCTAAATACTGGAATAGCAGTTGAAGATTCCCTTTACATTTAGTGCATATCCCAAAGGGATGCTAAATACTATATGTTTTTCCACAGTTGTTAACATTGGAATGATGATGCTTGGAGTGAGTAGATGGCACTTGCTATTCTAAGGTAGGTGGGAAGTTCTACATTTCACCTGAAATTGAAATAATTGACTATTCGTATTCATGACAGTAAGCACAGCATTTAATTGACCAGAGGAAAAAATGCAGTAAATCACAATAT
>PVIY010064146.1:0-10254 GCA_004026745.1 Myrmecophaga tridactyla | reverse complement strand
GGATGATATATTTAAATTATTAAAAGAGAAAAACTGCCAACCAAGAATTCTATATCCAGCAAAATTGTCCTTCAAAAATGAGGGAGAAATTAAAACATTTTCAGACAAAAAATCACTCAGAGAATTTGTGACCAAGAGACCAGCTCTGCAAGAAATACTAAAGGGAGCACTAGAGACAGATACGAAGACAGAAGAGAGAGCTGTGGAGAAGAGTGTAGAAAGGAAGACTATGAGTAAAGGTAAAAAGAAGGAAAATTAGATATGACATATAAAATCCAGAAGGCAAAATAGTAGAAGAAAGTACTACCCATGCAGTAATAACACTGAATGTTAATGGATTAAACCCTCCAATCAAAAGATATAGTCTGGCAGAATGGATTAAAAAACAGGACCCATCTATATGCTGTCTCTACTCAAAGGACATGAGGGCAAGGACACAGATGGACATTTGCACACCAATGTTTATAGCAGCATTATTTACAATTACCAAGAGATGGAAGCAGCCAAAATGTCCATCAACAGACGATTGGCTAAACAAACTGTGGCATTTACATAAGATGGAATATTATGCAGCTGTAAGACAGAATCAAGTTATGAAGTATGTAACAACATGGATGGACCTTAAGGACATTATGCTAAGTGTGATTAGCCAGAAACAAAAGGATAAATACTGTATGGAACTGACATTAGTGAATAAACTGGGAATATTTCGTTGGTAACAGAGACCATCAGGAGATAGAAATAGGGTAAGATATTGGGTACCTGGAGCTGAAGGGATACAGATTGTGCAACAGAACTGAATATAAAAACTCAGAAATGGACAGCACAATATTACCTAACTGTAATACAATTACGTTAAAACACTGAATGAAGCTGCATATGAGAATGATAGAGGGAGGAGGGCTGGGGCATAAATGAAATCACAAAGAAAGATAGAAGATAAAGATTAGGATGGTATAATCTAGGAATGCCTAGAGCGTATAATGATACAAATTTAAAAAATGTTTTTGCATGAGGAAGAACAAAGGAATGTCATTACTGCAGTATGCTGAAAATAGATGGTAATTAATATTTTAAAATTTCAACTTATGTGTGAGACTAAAGCAAAAATTATTTATTTGGTACAAATTTATACTTTGACTAGTGCATCTCCTAATATAACTTATGTAGACAGTTGGTTGAACACCTTAAGTACATGGAACTTTGTATAGGACATGAGATTTTGTTGGATTGTCCAGGTGATGCCCTGATGAATCCCAGAGTGATCTGATCAGTGAGTGGAAAAGTATTTGCAAAGTCCTCTTCAGGGGATGGTGAGAACAGGGGAAAACTCAACTTCCTCAAGTTGAATTCTTGATATTCTCACAAGCAGAGTGGGCAACCAAAGCTATAGGCTGAGCCCCCAGTCTTGGGGTTTGTTCATATGAACTTAACCCCACGGGGGATTGGTCAAGCCTACTTGAAGTTAGGCCTAAGAGCCACCCCCAAGAGAACCTCTTTTGTTGCTCAGATGTGGCCTCTCTCTCCAGCCAACACAGCAAGCAAACTCACCACCCTCCCCCTGTCTACGTGGGACATGACTCCCAGGGGTGTGTACCTTCCTGGCAATGTGAGACAGAAATCCCAGAATGAGGTGAGATTCAGCATCAAGGGATTGAGAAAAACTCTAGAATGAGCTGAGACCCAGCATCAAGGGATTGAGAAAACCTTCTCGACCAAAAGGGGGAAGAGTGAAATGAGACAAAATGTCAATGGCTGAGAGATTCCAAACAGAGTCGAGAGGTTATCCTGGAGGTTATTCTTACACATTAAGTAGATATTACCTTGCTGTAATATCTACAGATATTACAGATGTAATGGAGAGGCTGGAGGGAACTGCCTGAAAATGTAGAGCTGTGTTCCAGTAGCCATGTTTCTTGATGATGACTGTATAATGATACAGCTTTCACAATGTGACTGTGTGATTGTGAAAACCTTATGTCTGATGCTCCTTTTATCTACCTTGTCAACAGATGAGTAGAACATATGGAATAAAAATAAGTAATAGGGAGAACAAATGTTAAATTTAGTTTGAAATGCTAGTGATCAATGAAAGGGAGGGCTAAGGGGGTTATATAAATTTTTTTTCTGTTTTTGTGTTATTTTTCTGTTGTCTTTTTATTTCTTTTTCTGAATTGATGCAAATGTTCTGGGAAATGATCATGATGATGAATATGCAACTATGTGATGATATTGTGAATTGCTGAGTGTATGTGTTGGGAATGTTTGTGTTTCTTTCTTGTAATTTTTTTTTAATTAATAAAAATTTTTTTTAAAAAACCCTAAAATTGGAATTTCAACCCATACCAAACTCTGAAATCTGTTCTACAACTAATTGTTGTGCTGTGCTTTGAAATGTGTTGCTTTTTGTATATTTTTCACAAAAAATAAAAGTTAATTGTGATGATAAAAAAAATACAATGTAAGTTTTGAAAGCTAATCAAATGGTATTTAAGTTAGTATTTATAATTTAAGAAACTCTGATATCTGTATCTATAGATGTAGGATAAGATTCTAGACCCAAGATCTGCTTTTACAATAATAATTTTGAATGTTAATGGACTAAACCCATTAATTAAAAGGCACAGATTGGCAGAACAGATTAAATAATATGATCTATATATATATGTTGCTCATAAGGGACTTACTTTAGACCCAATGAAACAAATTGAAAGTGAAAAGATAGAAAGATGGTTTATGTAAGCTGTAACAAAAAGAAAACACAAGTAGCTAAAGTACTATTAGATAAAATCTATTTTAAATGCTATACCACAGAGATAAGATTTTCATATGTCAACTGTAAAAACATCTGTGGTCTTTCTATTCTCTTGCAACCAAAAATTTGAAAACATTCGGTAACATAGGTCATTATCGTAACTAAGCTGACATTTCTAATAACTTTCTAGTTGAGATTTTGAGAAGGTATATACCTTTTATAGCTAATCAAATGTTATTTAAATTAGTATTTAATATTTAGAGTTCAGGAAACACTGATATCTGTATCGGCAGATCTTTTTTTCCTTGTTTGCCTTAATTTTAAATTGGTTTATGAAACTTAACTGTACAAACAGCCTTTACAATGATTATATTTTACTCAAAATGTCAAAAAATAAAGTATATTATCTAGTTGGCAAGACGAAAATAAAATGTGAGCAACACATTTTCACCCAAAGCATAAGTTTTTCCTTCAAGTCCCATTTCTCATTCTCTTAAAAAATGTTAAATATTTTATTTAAGGAAGACAAAGAAGCCAACAACTTTTTAAAAAATGAGGACAAATCAAGAGCATGAAGGTGATTCTCCTTTAGGGATTATTTCTACCTTGTGCCAGATATGACAAATTACTTGAAGTCATGTTTCAGAATATACAATACCAATTTCAATTTATTCCCCCCACAAAAGATTTCTAGAATATCGTTTAGGAGAAGCAGTCTCTAGCCATTAAAATGGACTACAACTAGTTTACAGAAAATTTTCATGAAATCTATGCTAAAAGCAGTTCTTGGTAGAAGCATTTCTACCTTGATTATCCTCAGCACCAGGATTAAACAACAAAATAGTAAATAAATCAAGTTACCTATTACGTAGATCATGATGGCTATGTAAGAAACCAAAACAAACAAAAACCATGCTCCAAGAGGGAAATCCAGAGGTGGGGAAGCAGAGGATAAAGACTCAAGATAGATCAGGTAGGTGAATGCTAAATTACTGAGTCAAGGATCTCAGAATTTAACATCAAAGAATGTGAGAAAAATGCAGACATGCATATGGCAGTTGTGAAATTTCAAATCACAAATACAAACCATACACCTTCCATATCCTATAGAAGAATAAGCTGTGGTCAACTATTTTTGTCTGCTTAACTTTGAAATATGTCATTTTGCCAATTTCTTAATGAGATATAATGGGTGAGATTGTCTGCCTTTTGCACTGGGAATCCAGGGTTTAATTGTGGATTTAATAACATGAGAGAATGTAATCTTATTATATAATGAATGATCCCACACTTCTAGATCAATTAAGAATCAGTTTCTTCTTTTTAAGGATACAACTATAGGGAAACTCACTGTCATGAAATATAATTGTGTATAGGTAGGTTTGTGAGTTTTATAAATATATTTATATCTTAACAGAATATACTTTTGATATCTCGTTTTTAGAAAGAACTTTTTAAATGAGAGGATTAGAGCAAACTATATTAAGTGTCGAAGTGTAACTGAACTTTCTGAGTTAAGCAGCATGAAAATGTGATCTCAAAACAGGAACATTCAGATCACATAAAGCTAAACAACTCATGTCTGATCTAGTGCTTGGTCTCAGAGGGAAAAATGGCTTGCAGGATAAAAACCTGCATGCATACTAATCTAGATACTTAGGTTTAACAGCTGTAGCTTACACATCTCATTGGAATTTACTGACTATTCTAACCCTCCACATTAATTACTGGTGGATAAAAAGATCACAGGTAAGTATCTGAAGGCACTGCTGATCTAGTTAAATAGCATTAATTAGAGTGCATCTATTCAGCAATTTGCTAATGAAGTGCTTCCAAAAAATGGCTTTACCTGACGTTATCCTCAGGCTCAGGTTCACTGTCACTGTCTTCTGCTTTTCGCTTAATTCCTCCTATTGGAGACGGGGAGCCATCAGAAGTGAAACTCGTATTAGGAGATACTGAAGGACTCTGCAGACAATTATGACATTACCAGAGATGGATTTAATTATTCATTTTACATAAGATATTACATCTGTCATTACCATCATGCCTCACAATAACACATTTTTAAAGCTATTAAGTAGATATGGTAAATATATTTAGGAGGTATACAGAAACCGATCTTACCCCACTTCATACCCCCTCAAAAGAGTAATAACATTCCAACTTCCTATGCTTAAACTCTAAAGAATTTCAACATTATTATGATAAAAGTTGTACAATTAAATCTATCAGTCATTTTAGAAAAATTCAGATTTTATCATTATTTCAAAAGATTTGGATGACACTCTAAATTCAGTTATCTTCTCTTTGTACCTAACTCATCAAAGGACTGCTCTAAACCATTTCAATATTTCATTAAAAATTTTTTTAAATCTTCTGCAATAGAAGCTAAATGACCAAAAACAGTATAAAAGGGGCAGGAAATATTTTCACAGTTTTTCGGTTATGCAAGAGTACAGCAGGTATTTCAAGTAAATAGAATTATTCTGAAATTGAAAACTCAGTGATTTACTTAAAATGATTACATATTTCTCTTATGGCCAAAAGCTATTTTAATGACATTATACTGTCAAAACAAACAAAAACTACTGTTGCACTTGGAAAATAAGGTAGGTGTTTTTAATCAGATTTGTCTGAAATACCAACTCCAACCTTTACTGGCCATGTGGCCTTGGGCAATTATTTAACATCCTGAGCCTTAAAATGGGGATGGTAATATGCTCTGTCTACTCCACGTTATTGCAAAGATCAAATAAAATAATGTATGGGAAAGATGAAACCTGCCCATGCAGGTTAACCACCTCACAAGTCATCACTAGTATTTTTTAAATTTGTATTAAATTATGATGGTGACATTCCTAACAATCATCAAAGCACAGAGACGTTGTCTAAAATGTAAACTTTCCCAAACTGATTCTTGACTAACAAGATATGAACTCCAGGGTGGGCCACGGTGGCTCAGCAGGCAAGAATGCTTGCCTGCCAGGCCAGAGGACCCAGGTTCGATTCCCGGTGCCTACCCATGTTAAAAAAAAAAAAAAAAAAGATATCAACTCCATTTTCAGAGAAGAAAATAATCACTTTCAAAGAAAAAAGAGGCTATCTGCCTTGTAATGCTAAGTCTCTCCCTGCTCTCTATTCCTTTTTAAAAAACTCTTTTTTCCAATCAGACATAGTTTGCTAAATTGAGGATGGCCCCAGATATAATAAACCACACTTCAAAATGCAAAATTTAAAGCATATTTATGAATAAACAGAAGCTATCTAATCAACCACTGGTGATCAGCAGTAGAATCTAGTCTAGTATTGGAGGTGAACATGCCTGAACAGTTCAGAATACACAAAAGAGCAAAAATCTAACACTTTAAAGCCTCCCTTTAAATGAACCGATAACTTGGCTTCATGAATTCCTTAACTTCTGAAGAGTCTAAGGCCAAATTCTACTATACAAAGATTCCAATTCCATACCCTTGTCTATAAATAATTACATCAAGAGGGATCAAAACGGGGTTCAAATAAGGAGGCGTATCATGCACTCTCTCTATCCCTACTCCTGGGGCAGGCATTAATCAACAGCGGCTCTAGTTCAGTGGAGCCTGAATATAATCTTAGAATTCTTCTCAAAGCAATCACAGCCAGCAAAGTTTAGACCTATCTGACTCCCGGAGATTAAGAAAAAAGCATTCTATCATCAGCAGAGTGTTCTCAAACACTCTCAGTTCACTAGCAACTCTCAGTCCTGCTTTGTGGGGCAGATGTTCTAATGTCGAATAATGGACATCAGCTTTTTCTCTTCTACTCAGGTGACTCACTGAAACCCCTTTCCCTTACCCTCCACACCCCACTGTTAGGAGTGTAAAAAATAGACAAGAAAACAAAAATCAAATGGAACAAAAAACACAGAACCGAAACCCAGACTGCTTCTCTTGGGATATTAAACACTGCAGTTTCCAAATATCCAAGCTTACACAATTTACTTTCATATATCATAGCAAAAATTTACAAAAACAATTTACAGTCTTACATAGCAACTTTCTGCCCTCTGCAACTCTTCTCTCACATCTACTAGCCTGAAATAAGCAGCGGCTTCTCTTACCTGTTGTGTGGCATATTAGTGATCTACTCTCTCACCCCTCTCCCCTGCCATGCGCTCTGAGCTCATGTGTTGCTGGACAGAGTACAGTATTGTTGGCTGAGCTGACTGGCCTATAGAGTTTGGGCTGTAATATTCAAACAGAGATACCACATGGGCACATCTATTTATTTCCTGAGTTTCACATAGGGAACAACCAGAATTTGGATAGAGAAGGGGCTATTTTAAAACATCTTGAGTCGGAGAGCAAAGATTTAGGCAGTGAGGGATATCTGGTATTTGCTAGCCTGAGGAATACTATTCTGCAAAATGCCCTGACTCCTGGAAGGCAAGGTGAAACAGGATAGCAAAAGCCACCCTATTCCCTTGCTCTAGCTGTGAGACATCTGGATGTCCCACTCATGCTTCCAGCACCATCCACACCCAGTATGGGAGTGAAGGAGGAAGCAGAGACAGCTACTGTGGCCCACCCACCCACACTAAAGAAACATTGCAGTCACTTAGATAGCTCTTTATATTTACATGCAGGTAGGTATCTAGATATACTTTCTTTTCACATCATTTAGATATTTTCATACTGATAAAAATGGCTATAACAGAGTTAAAATAGCTCAAGGCAAAAGAAATTGAGAAAAAAATATATAGGACAAAACCACTTCAGGCTGAAGTGATAAAACTGATACATATACAGGTACACACAAACCACAAGAGGCACCTGATATTTACCACTTTCATCAATGCCACATATAGGTAAGCCACTTACGGAGTTATTCTGCATTCTCATTTCATAGGCTGCTTGTCTTGGATTACTGGCTACATGAGAACTTGGTGAATTTCTTGAACCCAAGGCTTGAGGGGTTAATATTCCACCAGGAGTGAAAGCTGGTTGATCTCTCTAACAGAAATGGAAATGAATATAGAAATTAAAATAAAATCACAACAGCACAGTTAGATGACATGAGGAAGAAAGAGCAATGACCTTTAAGTACTCAACTTCCAAATGCATTAAAGACCAAATGGATTTTCATGAACATTACAGGGTAGCTTAAAAATTTTGATTTGATGGTAACTTACAATCTGTAGAAAGAGTCTATAGTATATAGTAACTCTTCCTTAAGAGTACAAATCACACCCTGTTCTGAAACAGAGGGAATCTTTTCAAGTCTCATTAGGCTAATACATTTTATTTACATTCAGTTTCAGAAAACATTCAAGACATAATTTTAGGGAAATAAAATACAACTGTTATCTACCCTCTACCTTGCTAAAATTATTTTTTTCAAATAAATTAGAACTATGATTACAGCTATAACAAATGGCTGACTGACAAAACAGATACTGACTGAAAGTAATACATAGGGCAGAAATTAAATTTGCCACTCCCAATCTCAGAGGTTCTTTCTTAACCTACCTGCAACAATAAATAACTACTTTTCTCCCATCCAGGTTCCTGAAACTGATAATTCTAATAAAAAATGATAAAAGGCAGTCCCTGGTTTAAAAACCAGTCGGAAACAACAAAACATTACGAGAAGAAATTAAATGTTAAGATGTATGATATTCATGGATTCGAAAACCTAACATTGTTAAGATGACACTACTGCTAAAAGCAGTAGACAGATTCAATACAATCCTCATAAAAATCCCACCAGCATTTTTTGCAGAAATATAAAAACCCATCCTAAAATTCAAATGGGATTCCAAGCCAACTACAAATAGAACATTCTTGAAAAAGAAAAAAGTTGGAGGAGTCATACTTCCTAACTTCAAACTTACTACAAAGCTAGTAATCAAACCAGTGTGATACTGGAATAAAGACACTCCAACGGAACAGAACTGAGAGTCCAGAAATAAACCCTCATATCTATATCAACTGATTTTCAACAAGGGTGCCAAGTACATTCAACTGAACTCTCTCCAAGAAATGGTGCTGGGAAAACTGGATATCCATATGCAACAGAATGAAGTTGGACTCTGATCTCATGCCATATACAATGATGCATCATAGATTAATGACCTAAAAAATAAGAACTAAAACTATCAAATGCTTATGAAGAAAACATGGGGGCAGCTCTTCTTAATCATGGATTTGGCAACGGTTTCTTAAATATGACACCAAAGCACCAGTAAACAAAGAAAAAATAGACATAAACTACCGGGCATGAGACGTCAAAATTAAGAGAGTAAAGAGACAACTACAGAAAGGGCGAAGATAGTTGGAAATCATATATCTGATAAGGTTTTAATAGACACAACATATAAAGAATTTCTACAATTCAACAACAAAAAATTTAAAAAACCAATTTAAAAATGGGCAAAAGATATAATAGACATTTCTCTAAAGAAAATATACAAAGGGCCAATAATCAGATGAAAAGATACTCAACATTAGCCCTTTGAGAAACACAAATCAAAACCACTATGAGATACCATGTCACACCTACTAGGATGGCTATATTCAAAAAAACAAAACAAAACAAATAAAAAAAATCAAGTGTTGGCAATGATGTGGAGGAAATGGAACCACTATACATTCCTGGTAGGAATGTAAAATGGTATAGCCACTGCAGAAAATTTTGGCAGTTACTCAAAAAGTTACACATGGGAAGAACAGCCACATTACACAGCTAACTCCACTCAAATATAATATTAATATACCCAAAATAAATGAAAACAGGAACTCAGATGCTTGTAAGCAAATGTTCACAGCAGCATTATTCACAATAGACAAACAACAGAAATAACACAGTGTTCATCCACAGACAAATGGATAAATTGTGAATGGAATATTAATATTATTCTACCATAAAGAAGAATGAAGTTCTGATACTACTACAAACCGGACGAACCTTGAAAACATCATGCTGGTGAAATAAGCCAGATACAAAAGGATAGACATCATATGATTCCACTTATGTGAGACAGGCAGAAAAGGCAAGTTCATAAAGACTGAAAGCAGATTAGAGGGAATGAGGAGAGGGGACTAGGGAGTTGTTGCTTAATGGGTATAGAGTTTCTATTTGGGGTAATAAAGTTTTGGAAATAGACAGTAGTGATGGTTATGCAACATTGTGAGTGTAATTAATGCGACTGAAATTGTACATTTAAGAATTGTTAAAATAGAAAATTTTATGATATATACATTTCACCACAATAAGAGGGGGGTGGTTATTAGCCTGGGCAAAATCCAGTAAGGAAGACAAGAAAAAAAAAAAAAAAAAAAAAAAAGAACTAAATCATTTAAGTAACTACTAAGTATATACAAAGAGCACAAGTAGGAAGTCCCAGGATTAAAAGAAAGGATCACCCAACCTGGACTATGAGCAGAAGCAACAGCAAGGGAGGCCTTGTAGAAAAGATAAGATGTGAGGTGAACTATAAAGACTGGGGGTACCAAATGAAG